>QNGE01001434.1:41305-52153 GCA_008508345.1 Paragonimus westermani | reverse complement strand
ATTGCTGATGAGATATCAGCGAGGATAGCAAAGGCACGAGTTGCCTTTTCCAAAATGCGTCATCTGTGGCGTCGAAAAGACGTTCGGTTGTCGCTGAAAGGAAGGGTCTATAATGCTTGTGTGCGTTCCATTTTACTGTATGGTTCGGAAACGTCGCCCGTTCGCAAGGAAGATATCAGCAGCCTTGCTTGCTCGTTGTCTCCGCCAATTTGCCCACATTAGGTGGACTGATCGCGTGAGCTATGTGGCAAATCACTGGCGCGTATTCCGGAACGTTCGGGATGCGCGATCAATTGGTCAACTAATCACGTTGCACAGCCTGCGATGGTTGGGTCACGTGCTCCGTATGCCAGCTGAGCGTTTACCGTACCGGGCATTATAAACTGAGGCCACCAACAGTTGGGTGAAACCGCGTGGTGGTCAAGCAACAACGTGGTCACTAAATATGAAGACCTTGATTGCTCCATTGAAAAAACTGGGTAGGTATCGCTTGCCTGGATGGGGTCTTCGTGATCACTCAAACCGCTGGTTAGATACGCTATCCGAGATGGCGATGTGTCGCAGTCAGTAACGTACCTGTATCCATACTATTTCTGGTTCTTCTGCTTAGTCTTTTATTAGCATACGTCGACCTTCTTATTAACGTTTCCTTTCAGGATATTCCGCGTCACTGTCGAGGTGAACGATGGCCCGAGCCACAGTACCTTTTGGTCAGGCTCAAAGCTGCTATGATAAAGATGATAATGATGATGATGGAGCCAAGCTGCCTGTTGAAAAGTCAGCTCGACTATCTCGAGTAGACTAAACTTCAGTGTTCACGTAATAAATGAGTAGTGACGAATACCTTAACCTTTCTACAGGGGGAACTGAGATACCAATAAAACAATAAGCGTATTTCGTGATCCCAGCTGGAGGGTGGTCTCCATGGAACCTCACTTTCATATATAAGCCGTTACAGAGTGAATGAATATGATATTTTTAAGTCTGTCCTGATAGTTGCGAACAAACTTGTGAGCACAGTGCAATAGAACTTCGCCAAGCACCTCAACTTTGATGCGTTGTATCCCGTCATATTCAACTGGTAACCTTCTGTTTAGCATTTTAAAGAACTGTACTCACCTCCAAAGGTGAGATCCTACTTGTCGTGATAGCATTTAGTACGAGCAGCTGTATATTATACGAAAAACATAACAGGATTTCCGGATGCAAAACATTAGAATGAGCTAGTACAACACATACACCAACTTCATCCTGTGATTAATTCATGAGTGAAATAGTCCGGTAGAGGTTATTTTCAAAATTAAAAACTTCCACTCCACACAATCGTATAGTAAATTTTAATCAGCATGATAAACTGGTTTGCATAATTAGGTGTGGTACTAATTCGGGTTTTAACCTCCGGTGTAATTTTCCATCAACTACGAACTGGTGGTTATTCGTACTGAACAAAACTTTGTGCTTTAAACAAGAAACAGCAGACTTTTGACTAAGATTAATTGGAAATCACTCAAAACAGGTTGCAGCCTTCGTATACTTACAGCGTTTCTAGCCGACCTATTTCAAGCGAAAGCTGTCCAACTGGGTTTCGCTCCCCGCGGTTTACAGCTCATCTAATGACATGCCGTATTCGGAGGTAAGTAATAACTTTTTAAATAAACGTGTACGTTTGAAAAAACCCGGAACGAAAGTACGATTTTGCCATCCTTCACATAATTGTTATCTTTTGCTGACTGCGGCATTAAATTCCTTTGCTATGGCATTTTCTTTTCGAACATTTTTGTATGCACTCGGAGTTAAAGCGTGGGTTGGATTGGTAAAAAAATGTGTACTCACATTGTTGTTACATAAGTCTTTCAACAAACCGTTAGAGAACCGGATAAAACGTCATCGGAAAATGATAGCCCTCTCTTCGAATGGCAGTCAAGTGTTCGAATGTTTGGATGGCTTTTATAAACTTATTGCTCTGGGTTTCCAACGCTCACTCAAGAATGGATGATTTAGACATCAGGCCTATTTGACTAGCGGCTGACGATTTTAATTTTTGGTTTATGTGCCATCATTGGTTTGTCTACTAATGGCACAACGAAAACCATAGATTATCTTACAGCAGGATGTAGGCAGATTGTAAGTGAGAGGGTATCCTCTACCTTAATTATGGCTCGATCATGTTTTTATCAAACCATGGTCAGTTCTTCAGCTGTGAAAACGGTTTCGAGACACAATGTCACGAACTATACTGGCACTGAGAACATAATATGCAAAGAATAAAGCATTTTAAGTGTTGGAATTGACAAAGGTGAAACGATGAACGCCGCCATATTGTAAGATTTGGTTACGGCTTTGACACCGCACCGGAGACGAACGTACAGATTTAGGGACGTGTAGTACAACCGATGTACGAAATGCTCACAACAGTAGGACAATTAGCCGCAATGAACGACGGACACAGCGCTCCAATTGATAATGTGTAGCAAATATGATTATCGATGTTGATGAAAGCGGTCGCCACATCCATTGCTCCGGTAAAGTTATGAGAAGGTGAAAAACCTAAGTTTGGTTTTGTCGGTAGAAGTTTCAGAAGTGAGTCTAGATTCGGTATAAATCAGGGGGCGGCAGACATATTAATTGTTGGATAGTTATAAAACAACTAATATTTGAAGAAATGTTAGTAACGATGGTATGCGGAATAGGAAAGCTGACTAAATACTGAAGTACATCGTGAAGAAGTTAGACAGAACTTCCAATGAAACATAAATATTTTAATACCACTTCATCAGTATAACAGAGAATATACGTGTTGGATGGAAACTACAAATCTTCTCGGCGCAAACGGAAATTCAAAACCAACTTCCATAGTTAAATACGCTTGTTACTTTGAAAGTTTGATTAGTGTTTTCATGAATTCTTGCGAATAACTGTGATGGGAGAATACTGAACATCAATGTTCGTATGAAAGTTCGGCCGACTGCTCTTTCAAAGCAGTTCGTGGTGTTAAAACAACTCAGAAGGTGTATAAGTACAGTTCACTTGACGGGTTTACAGATGTTAAAGTTGCATGATCAGGCGTAAAGAGAAGAGTCACGCCCGAGTGTGAGTCATCGATAGTTTATCATGAATTGCACACCTGTAATCAATTGTTGCTTTTTCAGAAACTCCGAGAAGAAAAATTGTGCCGGCAATATGCCAGAATTTGGACAACCTAAAACTAGTAGCTGATGATGTAATTTGTCAGTGGCATGAAACTTCTGTTTCTAACTTGTCTTTAGACCGGATATATGAGTAACAAATGTGGGCTTAACATGTAGGCGGTAATCGTTTTACTTTTAGTCCCATTGGAAGATCCAAGAGAAATTTGGTACTGAATGACAATTCGAGTGCAGAGAGAACAATTGCAATGGATTCTGCAGTAAACGAAGAAATTTCGTGTTACTGATATTTACAGGTTATAGTAAGGTCTGAGTTCTATCTAATAATGCGCAAATCTGGGCACTGGAACTACCATAACCTAAATTACCTCATAAAATCGACTCAACAAAAAGTACTTGTCGGTGTTTTTCGTCAGGCGTTTACAGCTATACTGACTATGTCTAATCTAAATCCGACATTCAACACCATTCAACACCACTGACGCAATGGTCAACATGGTTGCCTTATGAGACCGTAGATCATTGGTCGAATCGCTGACTTGATAAGTATATGCATTACTGATGGAAGAAATCAAAAACAAACCATCAGTATAGTGTTCGTTTTCGAAAGTGCCCAGCCGAAAACTCTGTCTGATTACAAATGGTGTGGTCAAATGTGGGTAATGTTAGACTCACATCAACTGGTGTTCAGTGGCTCCAGTTTTCACAAATCCTTTTTCCCAACTTCTTCCGAAGCTGTGATGGATATCTGCTCATTTGCAGGCCACACACTAATTGGCTGGTTGATTTCACTCTTTGTACGAGATGAGGCGCAACAACAAAGAAAACTAATTTACATAACTTCCTGCAACCCCAATGGGAAATACCCCAATGTCTGACTGGTAACTACTCGAAGTACGATTTACCGCTTACTCATGGGTCGTGGGTTTAATTCTCCGGCATGTGTGATACATGTGTGATGTCCACCAGTTCACCGGATGTCATTGGGACCAACCGAAAGTTTGAATGATCCAAAGAATGCAAAGCAGCGTTTGGGACCCTCTGACGTCCTTTATGTTCCGCGCTCATCTTGTCATTACCAGACTTGTCGCCTGCAGCCGGCGGTTACATTTTAGACACTGATGCTAGTGACGATGCTATTGGGGTTGTATTATCACAAAAAAGTGCTGATTAACATGAGAGAGTAATCGCTTGTGCGAGCCGCGTTTCTAGCAAAAGAGAACGCAATTATTGCACGACCAGGAAGGAGATGCTAGCCCTGGTTTTCTTTGTAAAGCATTTCCGGCACTACTTGTTGGGCAGGCAGTTTACCCTTCGCACTGACCATCAATCTCTCCGTTGGCTTCAGAACTTTAAGGACTCGGAGGGCCAGATTTCGTGGTGGCAGGGGGTTCTTCAGGAATATGACTTTGAGTGTGAACATAGAGCTGGGAGAAGTCCCGCTAACGCACATACGTTATCCAGAAGGTCCGGGCGTGCTCATGGAGACTGCCCGTCTTGTAGTACGCAACATGTAACACTAGTCACACTGCAAGGCGCGGACTACGGACGATGGCAGACAGCCCAAGCGCCCGACCACGAAACTGCCTTTATTTATGAGACAACTGGACAAGGGTGGTAGACCCTCAAATAAATAGATGGAAGGGGAAAATTGCGGAGGTCGCTTCCAGTGGACAATGTGGGACCACTTGGTGATGAGCGAGGGTGTTTTGTTTTGCGATTACGGACCTAACTATTGCAAAAGAATCGTTGTTCCACGATCAATGGTAGACAAAGTTTTAGAAGACCTCCACAGAGAGGTGGGACAAGCTGGAACAAACAAACTGGACGCAGCAGCCAGACAACGTTTTTGGTGGTCACATTTGCGTCGTGATATATCAAACTTCTGCCATCGGTGTGAACAATGTGGCAGTTTCAACGATCCAAAGAACAAACAGAAAGCCCGACTTCAGCCAATACATACTGGCTATCCAAATGAATTAGTTGGTGTAGACATCATAGGCCCCCTAACAGAGACGTCAAGAGGCAAACGGTATCTCCTTGTGTTGGTGGACTATTTTACAAAATGGTGTGAAGCAGTACCCTTGTCCCACATTGATTCGAAAACGGTTGGCAGTGCGATCGTTGAGCACTGGGTGTGCCACTGGGGAGCGCCGGGGCAGCTGCGCTCTGACCAGGGGTCCAATTTGAAAAGCGCGTTATTGCAAGAAATCTATCGCATCCTGGGAATTGACAAAACCCAAACGACCACCGATCACCCCCAAAGCAACGGACAAGTGGAAAGGACCAATCGCTTAATTTTGCAATTGCTAAAAGCGTTTGTAGATCGCAACCCGCTCGATTGGGAGCTGGCGATTCCAAAATGTGTACTAGCCTATTGCAGTTGTGTTCATGCGTCTACTAAGCAGACGCCTCACTTCCTGGCCGAGAAATCCAACTACCTTCCGATATCTGTCTGCCCTCGGCCGTCCGAATACGGCCCACGGTAGCGGAATATGATTGCAAGCTGATCGATACGTTACGGTTAGCACACGAAATGGCGAGAACACACTTGCAGAGTGCACACCGGCATCAGAAGGAGTACTATGGTAAAAAGATATTGGGGCCCCCTTGAGACCTGGAGATAAGGTATGGTTACGCAAGGAAACGATACGCCCAGGTGTCCCTGCAAAACTGCAAACACAATGGAAACGACCGTTCGTCGTAGAACGTGTAACATCTGACTCAACTTGTTTAATAAGAAATCCGACATCCTCAAATAGTCTACCTATGGTCGTCCACTACAACCGCCTGAAGTCATTCATGGATAGCACGGACAACGATTGGGGAGGAGTAGCTGCAGACGATGTGCCAGAGTCAGGGTCAGAGGTCGAGGTTCCGCCAGACGGGGGCCTGGGTGTGACATCAAGGACACTGCCTTAAGTAGTAGGGGATAGTGTAAAGTGAAACCGAAACTAAAAGGACGCGCGCAGTGCGTTTTAAAGCTGCGGCTAATCACTCTCCCTCTCCATTGTGTTGCAGAGCCGGCGGTTTGTACAGTCGCCGAGGAAGAGGCCCCAATTGAGGACAACTTGACTGATCGAACCGTGACTAGTGTTACGTGATCTCTATAAGCAGTTACCAACACACTTCTGTACTCCCTCCTCACTGGTATATTACAATAGGTCGCAGGTTCACGAATGATTTTGAAATAGTTGGCCCAGACTATCTTCACTTATTGCGTACAGATAAACTCTACAACCTGTCGTAGTGATGAACTCGAGTTTCTCTCCCTTTAAAGCACTTTAATAAATCATACCTTGCAACCGGCAAGCTTTGAAATCCTGCTACGCTTCAATCAGATAACCACGTTTCTCACTGCGTCCCACGTTATGCACGTTTGAATTGTCATATGCAAATATTCAGCCATATCTCCTTGTAAATAGTGATGATCTCAAAAGATGATGCATCACATGTGCCGTTACATACTAACGATGACTTCGCAAGTAGACATATCAGAAGTCAGTTCACGTGTTGAGCAGTGTTTTGGTTGGTGGCAGACGGTTGGGGTATTGGTTGTGACAACTTGAACTAAAGTCACAGTGGATCACACCCTCCAAGTCCACAGAACGGTTCCGATGGAATTCTTTGAAAAATAATTACTAACCTCTTTTCAAAAAACGCTGGCTAAGATATCTCTCTGAATGGAAAAGCCTCGGTTAAATGCAAGTAACGTTCAAATTAAAACTAGCCACTAGGTCCGTTTTTGTCAGACTTTTCTTAATAATAAGAGAGCCACTGGATGTGTCACATGACTGAGTACTCACGAATGGATGTGACTAAGCTTTTGTAAATGGTAATCTGGTCGTACCTAAAATGGTCAATGGCACAGCGTTGAACACGGCTGTTTCCTGGCTACGTGACTGCAGGTTCATTTCCTGGACACGACACAGAAGTATACCGTGGACGACCTCTGGTAGGAGCAAAATTTGGCCCTTTTCCAGATTTGATTTGAGTTCTATTACGACGTTCTTACTGTGAAAGATTGGGATACAGAAGACTGTAATATGTTTCCGGCTTCGGGTTACTGTCAAACGATTGTGTCTAAACATATCACACATCACAGCTGCTGAGGATATTTCGTCTGCTTTTCTTATTTCTCAATCCTGTCGGGAAATTTTCACAAAATTTTCAACGTTGGTTTTACAAGTTACCAACATGACGAGTATCGTATGTGTAGTGGGTAATCTACTGTATAACGTCACTTACAGTAGTTGATACAGTTCGGAAATTTTTCCTGTTAAAAATTTCTTCAGAATAATGAAAGTGGTTTGAAACCGTTAGAAAATACTTATGGAAGTGCTTATTCTGGTTAAAATGTTAGATGTTCGATTGTTGGTTAATCTTTACATTCAGGTTGCAATCGTTTCATTGTTCATGGGACTGAAACTGTCGCTGACCGTAGTGTTGAGAGTATGGGTTTGATTTCGGTAAAATTTGGTGCATTCCTTTTTCTGTCCAACGGAGTATAATACTGAAGTACACTATATTCTGACCATTTGCTGAAATTCTAAACAGTTAATTCTTACCGTCTTCAACCTTTTGACATGAAAAATTCTTTCTCGACTTCTCAGCTTGACTAGTCAGTTCTTGCTGATTTTTCATCTTCGATTAACTTGTGTTCAACTGTTGATTTCGGTGAGGACCTGAAACAACAACAACTGACAAGTTTCTGCGTTAATTTCACATTTTCGTCCGTGAATATTACAGAAACCGTCGTTTGGGTCATTATCGTAAAAGTTTTGTCCATATGAATGCAGACTACAGACCATTAAAAATTTAACAGTAAGGTGGACCAAATTTCGTATAGTCAACTTTCTTGCTTTATTTCGACCTCGATTGTACCTTTCTTAATTCGGATACAGTGGTAAACTAGTGGTAGTTTTTTCATCCATATACACAAAGGCGAAACGGAACGTTCCGACGGATATTCCCTCTGAACAGTCAGTGGATGGGGGTTGTTTCTACAGCCTTATTTAAAGCCATATTATTTCGTTCGTTTGTTCTCAGTTTTCTACCTCTGAAAATCGAATGTATTCATATCTTGATATACAGATTGGGAATAACACAACGTTTCGAGCAAGTTGTAATACTCAACGTTTCAACCACCTCGGGTGGCCTTCCTCAGGAGTGTTGTAATCGAAATCCTATATCTGTATATCAATAACATGTTAAACACGACGCCCAAACTATTCAACTTCATTCGTACTACATTTGGTGCGGATATCGTATTCATATCTTCACTGAAAAATCTCAACGAAGATGTACAACCCGAGCCTATGATTGTCCTTTGACCAGTTGTCAGAAGCATGTTTTTTAAGAGAGCCCACGATTAAACCCCATTTCAACCGGGTTAGCCCATATTTTGTTATATGTATACACTATCATCCATGAAGACGCAAAATTAGATTACGGAAGTTAGAATTAACTCGGACAACTAGCTGTGAACTAATTACGGTTGTCATTCATAAGAATGGAGGAAGGAGTGTCTGGTATGTATGTCAATGTGTCTGGAAAAAATCGAAAAGTAACAGTAAGAAAATTAGAATACTGATCTAATAAGTAGTATAATAGACCAGAAAGTTTACGTTCCGATATCAGATCACTATGAAGAGGAGAGTTTAGACACAATTTTCAGGTTGTTGACTAGAAGAAAGCACCATGGGAAACCTGACAAATGATAGCAAGCATTCGGGTTGGTCCAATGAACTCGGAATGCCAGCCTGTTATTACCCGAACGTTGAATTATCGACACAAATCTCGTAAACAATAAAGTAACTCGTAGCTATTTCCTTTCAGTCAACGTTGAGAGTTGTTGAAAATTCCTTATAATTTTTGGCGCAGACTGCACAATTCTGTTGAGGACGACAATTTTGGTTCCAAACATTTTGTGATGTGCTTAAAAATGGTAAATACATAACTTGTTCCGTTTCACAATCTGAATTTGACTGTTTGTTACAACAATGGTTATCTTATTCATATTTCCTTCTCATACTGTACTCTTTATTTTACTGATGAGTAGTCGGGGAGTTGATTAATTTCAAGTTGAACATCGCTCACAACTGACCGCATTTCTTGCTTTCAAAAAGACTTGCCAGGCAGCCTCTTTTGAAAACAAGCAGTGGACTGGATTTTACTTCTCATTAGAGATCGTCACTAGTAGATATCCTTGCCACGGCCAGAAATCGAACTCCCGTCTCGTTTTCGTGAGGAGATCGTGTTGAATACTGCACTACTGATCTCATTTTAAGCAAGACTTAATCATTACATGTGGACACTCAACCACTTTCGCTTGTGAGTGATGATCAGGTTGCGTGATCGACTTGAGAGCAAACACAGTAAATGCTGTGTTAAGCCCAGTCAACAACCCCGCGATTAAGACTTCCGAGACAGGTCGGCAAGGATATGCATTATTGACGAGCTCATATTAGAGTGTAAATCTAGTCTAGTGCTTCATTTCGAAACAGGTTGGCTGGAAAGTCCATCTGAATTTGAGGGCTGCGATCAAATGTTGGTGGTGTTCAATTTGTAATCTAGAGTTATTTACCAATAGCGATATAAGACATACATCGGGAGATGTTAACATTTCGTTTATTCTCTTCAGTCACGAACGTAAAACATTAGAATATATAGGACAAGCGGTTAGCAACACAATCAAAATCAAAAACATTCAACCATTGGGTTTACATGAGACAAAGACTGTCGTCAGTTCCAGGGCAGACAAACTGCGTGAGTCAACAGTTTATGCACACACAAAGCCGGACGGTGAGTATTGATCAACATCGCTTTGGAGAAAGCAAGCAACATGAGGTTCTTATTACGTAACAGAACTTGAAACGAGTTGGCCGGGTCAACAACTTGACCTGTTTCCATGATGGGCTTAGTGATGGATGAGGTCGGATTTCGTCTCAGTCGTTCTGTTGCCAATGTCCGTTGCGTCACGGCGTGTATCAACCACCTAGGCATATGTTCAGCCATTCTGTGTCGTAGGCATCGATCTGTTCTGCCGATATATATGTCACCGCAACTGCAAGTGAACTGATCGATTACATGTGAGACAGAACACTTCGGTAAGTCACGACTGCGAATAAGCTGAGTGACACTCCTAGTTGTGAGTAGCAATCGCAATTCAGCCGCAGGGAATGTGCGAGTTAGAGCAGATAGTAATTTTTGACTTACATCGGCTGTGATATGATCGCCTTTGAAGAGTAGGTTCAGAAAGACCTGCTTCTTGGGAACCGTACTCACGACAGACTTTGTCAATCTCTTCTGGCTGTGAACATTGATGAACTTCTCCGGGTATCCGTTTGCGAGCAGTACCTTTCTCAATTTCGCCTCTTCTCCTTGTAAACAATCATCAGTGCATATCTCCCGGGCTCTATGAAACAAGGTTCGTACCAGGCCTCTTTTGTAAGTAATGGGCGCAAAAGAAGAGAACTGCAAATACTGACCGCTCCAAGTGGCTTTGTGGTGCACTGAGCGTTGTAATGAGCCATCCTGCCGTCTGATGATTAAAATGACTAGAAAAGATAAACTGTTGTTCGGTTCCTCCTCATGAGAAACAGAAAGATTAGGATGAACGGAATTGAAGTTGTTTAGGAGTGAATCAAAATGAATATTAGTAGTGAAAATCAAAATATCATCTACATATCGCTTATAGAGG
>QNGE01001434.1:4218-41115 GCA_008508345.1 Paragonimus westermani | reverse complement strand
CAACTAGGAGTGTCACTCAGCTTATTCGCAGTCGTGACTTACCGAAGTGTTCTGTCTCACATGTAATCGATCAGTTCACTTGCAGTTGCGGTGACATATATATCGGCAGAACAGATCGATGCCTACGACACAGAATGGCTGAACATATGCCTAGGTGGTTGATACACGCCGTGACGCAACGGACATTGGCAACAGAACGACTGAGACGAAATCCGACCTCATCCATCACTAAGCCCATCATGGAAACAGGTCAAGTTGTTGACCCGGCCAACTCGTTTCAAGTTCTGTTACGTAATAAGAACCTCATGTTGCTTGCTTTCTCCAAAGCGATGTTGATCAATACTCACCGTCCGGCTTTGTGTGTGCATAAACTGTTGACTCACGCAGTTTGTCTGCCCTGGAACTGACGACAGTCTTTGTCTCATGTAAACCCAATGGTTGAATGTTTTTGATTTTGATTGTGTTGCTAACCGCTTGTCCTATATATTCTAATGTTTTACGCTCGTGACTGAAGAGAATAAACGAAATGTTAACATCTCCCGATGTATGTCTTATATCGCTATTTGTGAAGTGGATCAAGGGAACTCACTGTTTTAAAGTTATTTAGTCAAAAAATAATCAGGGATGTTCTATTTTGGTATCAGTGAACTTGAAGCCATTTTGAAAAGTTTTAGTATATTTCAAGTATGCATGATGAATGAAATATAATAGGTTAACTTCAAATTTGAATAATTTAACAGATAGTACTCCAGCAATGCGTGAATTTTAAAATCGAGGTATTGCGTTACTTTCTTGGTGGTTCTGACAGTTAGAACTCGCGGACGCGTTGACGCCAAACAGAGTAAATTTGTGGGTCGGGGGAAAACCGAAAATTGAGAGTACTTTCCGGTACAGCATCACTGTGAACCAAACGAGCTGAACTAATTTTATCCACTCGCCATCCGGGTCCCACGTTTTGTTCCATTTTCAACAGAATTGGATAAATGGATGCAAAACACGCATTAGACTTCCAGTGTTGATCCAGATACTTGATCACTTTTGGCTCCCACTTCTTGTCCATATTACTAAATAGTACGGTGATCCGTTGCGGTTGGTAATTGATGGCACTGTCCTCGTAGGTTGAGTACCGAGGGGGCGTCTGAGGATGTGGTGGGCTGCTCCTGCGTACTGGTACACTATCGCGAGCAGCTGCGTGTCTGAAAGAGAACCGTGAGAAGCAATCATTCTGAGATTCTCCCTGCCAAGTTCTTTACGAGAAACTGACGAATTTATTAAAGAATCAACATGATCATAAGGTGACTCAAGCAGGCATGCCATAAAATCAGCTTTACAATCGTTACTCAAAAACCGTTTACTTGCAGTTTCGCTCACTGTTACATCCGGGTCTTATGGTAGGAAGGAATGCGACCTCAGGAAATTCCGCTGTTCATGGAATAGGGGGTTTGGTCTCAAAATCGCCAATTGAGAAATCATGATTGGAATTCTACTGAGTCGGTTTTGTATCGATCATTAGTGGAACGTTGGTTTGACAGTGCAGAAAATGGGGTGGAACTCTCGGGTAGATTATCTTGGGGAAAGCTAAGCGTACATACAAAGTAACACAGATTCTATTTCAAGTTAACCTTGCATACTTGCCTGAAAGCATGGACGGATCCTCACATGACATGTACACGTTTTTAAAGTACATTTTTCCCGCCAAAACACTGACAGTCTTGTAGTGTTCGTATGAGAAGAAAATATGCAATGGTAGTTGAGGCTGAGGATTGATCTGAGCAAGCGCAACTCCAGGCTAGTCAACATACCCCGACATATCTGACAATAAACAGGCTATACGGTGAGTAAATGGAGTGCCTCTGTTGTGGAAATCAAGTGGGAAAACTAAAACCGCTCAACCAAACAGCAAGCGAGAGCCGACCAGGACGAGAGACATAAGCGGATCAGGAGTCAGTTGTTTTGGACGCAAACCAAATGGTACATTACACACTGGGATCTAGCAAATCCCTAGGCAATGAAAGCTGGCGAACTAGTTTGTCAATGGATTAGATTAATCGTTACAATTGTCATTTCTGTGTGCAGTAGCAGATTTTGACTGAACCTTCATTTCGGTTTGGGTTTTGCTTGGGAGCAACTTAACAAACGATAACGGCATGATAGCGTACGACGATAACCTTCGAGCAGGACCAAAGAATGTTATGCCGTTTGTGCTGTTCTCTGTCGGAAACCGAGATACACGAATTTAACCCTTACTTAAGCTGTGCATCATTTGATATGTAGCTCAACACGATCCGCTTTTAGCCGCCGACTATCACCGTTCTAAAATTTATCTAGGAGTTCAGAATGATGTGGAAACTATGGAATTCATGTGAATGAAGCTATAGCTGTCAGGTTACATTTGGATGAATCATTTACTTGATAACTATGTAGTCTCTAATGTTCGGATTGAATCCAAATACCATTAAAGGTTAATAATTTGTCAAGCTAACACTTCAACTCACACGCACTTCGTTTGAATACTTTGTGCGCTACGCGTTCTTTTGGGGCCGCAGGAACATGCATACGTCCAGGTGGGCTTGAAAATGTTATCTAGCATGAACCCGAGAGCACGAACCGACCGGCTAGCTTAATGGGACTACTGACTGTAACTGTTGCTGAAGGAATCCTAAAAGGCTCTTGAATATGTACCAGAAAGATAGGCATGGAAGTTACATGAACTAATCAAAATGGTTCATTTTTTAATCTAATTTTTCTTGCTGAGATTCCGCGCGTTGCAGAAGCGAAATATTTGCAGACTGGAGTACGACAGTTGTGGATCAATCTGAACGTTTGCTAGCACAAGTTTTGATGTTCTAGCGGTTCACTTGTTCCATATTGGCATGCAAACTACTACTAGATTCTAAATGGCTATTTGTTCAGTTACGTATTTGTAGGATTATGATAAGAAAATGTGTCCTCGGCTCACTCAAAAACATTACTTTCTCCCCCTTTTTAAAAAATATTTTTTCAACTCTACCCGATTCTCCACTGATGCAGTCAACATATTTTCAAATTCCAGTTGCTTCTCATTGATTTTTCATGACGGACGCATTTTCACATTGAAATGGTCATCCCAGCGAACATACTTGCTTGTACCGTTTCGTCTCCTGCATCTTCTCAGAGCCTCATTTACTCTCATTTTGCACCACTCAAGCCTTTTTACTCATGTAAATGTCCACGGTCTCCAAAATGATTGTTTACTGTTTTTTCTGATAAAAAAATACACAATTGTAGTAGAAATAAATGAAACTGGAAAACCTGAACTTTTGAGATCGTGATGAGTAAGGATTGGGGGATGAACTCAGGGAATTCCAAATTCTGGAAGAAGAACTGTTGAGCTAAAAACGTTGTACCCAAATTCCGATGCTCATGCAGATAGACAGAGCCCGACAGCTTACTACACCAGACTGGAAAATCGTCATCTGGTACACTGGACGGAGCGCAACCCTCATATTGGCAGAATGATTTGTCTAGCATGATAGACCTACCGTTTCCCTCACTGTTTGCGTAAAATTCTGAATGAACTGCGACGGATAATTGACCACCAGCCTGCTCGTTGTACCTTACTGACGATAGCAATATTGAAAAGTGTTCTGGTGAGCTTGCAACCATTCCTCCATGGAGCTCAAGCTGTTCCAAACTGAAACAGCGTAACTTCTACGAATGGAGAGATTTGCGTACACTTACTACATTGGCCATTGTTTAAGAATTCGCATATTCGCAGAAGAAAACCAAGCTCTGATCCTATGGATGGCCGAGGCTTCCCACTGCGTAGAACCCTGAAAACGGAAAGCAGTACGCTTTGGTAACTGAATGGCTTGAAATCTCTGGTTTTAAAGCAGGCGACCGGTCAGTGGAACCATGTCCGGAGTAGCTCTACCTGATAGGTCCATCTTAGGACGAACCCGGTTGTGAAACGTCAGTTTGAGGAACGGGATCGTAGATTGATAGTGGTGTGTCCTTCTGAGGCTATAGCCAACGCAAATTGACAGTTCAGCGTTGAGCGCGTCCACCCAAAATAGACATATGACAAGTGAACTAGTAATATCAGCCCTTACAGAACCACAGACAGAGCTTTATTTTTTCCTCCGATCAGTTGTTGCGTGATTTATTTAACTGTTGAATTCGTTCGAACTTCATATTCGAATTGGATTTGTATGTTCAAAGAACGATTTTGGTGGGTCAGAATTTTTTTGAACCAAACAGGTTTTCCGAAAAAGATATTTACTGTACAGTTTGCGAAAGTTTAAACCATTCTTTTTTACCGAAGTTCAATTCACCTCTGTATTTTACCTGCGGTAATATGACTGATCCCCAGAAGAATAGGTGTCCATTCAAGCACTTTTTAAAAAGCATCTGTCATTACTGGTCTGAGGTTTCACTAAATGTTTTGCAACTTAACTTGAAATTCAACTGATGAGATGTTCTATCATAGTAAATAGGGATATTTAAACCAAAACAATAAATTAAACAGTAACCCTCTGTTTAGATCTTAATGCAACTTGTGTGATCCCGTTTCAAGCCTTTCAACACCAAATCGTTGTTAGCCAGTTCTACACAACCTGTATATCGGCTGAATGTCGCGTGATAAACCTGGAATGTATGTTAAGATGTGTGCGGCTATCACGCGATACCCATCCAACTAAAGGGATTGCCGCGAAATACTCACGTAGATTACTCCCACTGTTAAGCAGATCGATCGTTTTCCCTAGAATGCCATGTGCAGGCAGTAGGAACGTGAATTGCGACTAGACAGATCCTGAAGTAAAACGGAATAATAGTTAGATTTTGCTTGAAAAATGCTTCGTTTGTTGATGCCAAACAGAATTTTTGCATCCCGGCTTCCAGCAAAGTATTTTACTTTTCGCTTTGTTTAATTTCATCTAATTTTCTCCCTTATCTTTGCGTGCTAGTGGGGATTTTACACTAACTTTTATGTAAAGCGTTCGGTTCTGCTAGCGAATATAAGCCGTTCTGCTAACGACAGATGTAAACCTGGGAGGCAATTATATACAATCTAATGCACATTGTTCCTGTAACTTGCTGAAACTGCACTATTAATAATGATGACATTTACTAAGCGTGGTCTCTGACTGCACACAACGATACAGTAACAAACGACTGAGTGGTGTTTGACGATTCAAGAATGCGGCTTGCACACGCATTCCTTTCGGCTACTATGTGGTTGTTCGATTGATTTGGTCAGTCATTTTCTAGCATGCGCATTTAATAGAATAACAAACTCAGCATTGTATATGAAGTTACTACTAACGGAGAACCAGCCAATAGAGTCAGTCCGGGAAATAATCGATACTGTTCTAAGGAAAGCTTGTAACAGTGTCAAATTAGGCCTGACGATGGTTCACCAGTGTTTTAAAACTCACAAAGCTAACATAAACACAACGTAGAATAAGTAGAATAACATAATGTAAATAATAATATTGGGCTCCTGTGATAAGTCATTATATGAATCGTATGGCCTTGTTAATTACTTTGAAGTGAGACAAAACGTTTCAAATAGCAACGTTTATTAGAGCAGTAAGTTTTCAAAGTGATTGCTCATCATTCCCTACGCAGAATCAGGTACTGGTGACGTGTGACCTCAGTATTGAATGCGTCACTATGTGACTTGCAATAACTCGATCAAACCTGCGCAACCATGATCGAAGTAAGCCCAAGTTAGCTTTTAGGTTGCGCTTTTAACACGAATAAAGAAAAACCCGTCATATGGCAAATGATCCCTTCAGATCCCTCTTTTTTGGGTTTACGCAGTGTTCAAGGTGGTTCTTTATGCCAACTGTTATCCAAGTCAAGATCATCCGAATTAAATCCTAATCCAACATTGGCATGGATCAACATCCTCAAGTTCGTGTCCGATAACGTTCCAGTGTTCGGAACGAGAGGATGCCGATTGTTACCGATTAATGTTACAACATTATAAATCAGCTAGTGAAGGCTAAACTTAACCAACCACTGTTCACTTCCGTTGTATCAACTAAAATGGCGCTTTACTCTATCATTAGGTAACATATTTCCAAAACTGTCGGTGAACTCTCTCAAACAAGGCTGATCAGCAATTGCTGTAATAATGCATCATCAGGACCTTGGCCTATATTATCGATTTTTCGTGATGCTTATCATTTGATCATTACACTGATTTCGCTAAACACCTATGACACGTGATATTATGCATGTATTCCGATTGTTTCGTGTACACGATAAATGAATTCAGCAGACAGGTGATTTGCTGAAACGCATTTTTTTCTGTTTTATGGATTAAGCGAAAGGTATGTAATAAGTTTCGTTTTTATAGTCGGACTTTTTCAGTGAATATGCCATCGGATGTACCGTCTGTATAGGAACATATGAACTAATACACACTGATTTGCACATTAAAATGCTTACCTCATGCCTTCTACATAATAGCCCGCAACAATCATCTTACATATCTATGAAAATCAGGGTGATGGATATGAACATGGGTTTACGAAAGGCTTTGAACAGAGAGCTGTTATTGTTATATTTGAAAATTTATTGAGCTCCGTTTCCTTTAATGGCCACAACGCATCTTTTTTTAAATCCAAGTGGTACGCCAGAAACCGACCGTGTTAGATTGGGTCCTGAGACCCTAACTTAGATGTCAGTTCGTTATGAACAGGTTAACTGATAATCAGAGATTGAGATCAACGTCAGTTCAATGTTTGATTGCCTCATTTAGTTAGAGACAGCCGAACTAGTTCACAGTAAGGCAATTGAGTTGCTGTGCGTACTTTAGTTCACTATTTGCTAGCGCACCTATTTACACATTAGAAACAATTTGTGTAAGCACAAATGGCACTTTGCTTCGACTATAAATTTGTAATTCATCATCACACGCTTTGTAAGTCAAGCTTGCCGTTACAGATTATTACAACTAGGAATCTGTATGAAACATATGAACTTTCCATGACCGACCGGCTCTCTACTATACTAATTCTTTAGTTAAGGATACCTCACAAACTAATAGGTCGATGGGTAAAGAATGTTCGCTCTTCAATGGTTACACATGTGACCGACACAGGAAGGAGTACTACCTTTTAATGCCCAATTCTAAATCAGAAGTTCATGGCCTGTCCGGATTTTGACCGGACTCTTCCACTGAAACTGACTAAGTGCCTACTGAATAGAATCACCAGCTGCTAACCTGTTAGATTATCTGCGGATTAATTCAGTAATTCTGCTTCAACCTCTTTTCATTTCGTTACACAAACGGGGAAAAATAACTAACCTCATATCAACAGATGGTCTGTAGGGAGGTACATCTTCGTAAATATTTGTGAACTTCTGCAATCATAAAACAAAAAGTGAAGTGAGGTTAGCAAAAAATATCGATAGTTTTATGTAAATTGGCCAAAAGTGTACTGCCGAGAGTTCGAGAAAACCAACTTATCAAACTTCAGTCGCAGTCAGACGTTGATATTTATTTATGTTTATGGTAACGATTACGATGGGTCGTGTTTGTGTCGTGAGATAATTGACTACGGCACGCCAGAGACTACCACGTTGTCGCTCATGCGGTTCTGAAGCTGAAAACTCTGTTTTAGGTTCACCTACCCCGTCGTGCTCAGTCACCACCAGTGCTAGTCAGTGAAGCCACTGCACTCCTCAAACTCCTAATCGTTGTAATTCAGTGTGGCGATCTTTGCTCTCACCCTCTGTCCCCACTTGTTGTCCTGGCTGTTACGTTAGTGTCTGCAGTCCGCATGACTATTCTTTGAATAGACAGGGTGATGAAGGCAAGTCCCCTATACAGTGCATCCTCAACGGCTTGGTAGTTTAGTATTCGTTCGAAGTAATGTAACCATAGAAACTATCCCAGATTGAGTAGCCAATATACACTCAAAATACCGAAGTGGGTCAAAGCAGTCTTTTTAGAAGCTAGGCCCTACCAGTGATTTGTCTCATACAGCGGAAATGCATGTTGCATAGGCAGTGTTGTGGTTATGAGAATATTAATAAGTTATGTATGTCATATTGAAGTATGTTCAGAAATTGGTCCTGCCAGGATTTATTCTAACTTTGATCTATGTTCAAATCTTTTTTGGAATTGGTGTTGATTTTCTGTTGCCGTGCCGTTGAATGAGTCGAGTTTCACACTGAGAGGGAATGCAGTGGTGAATGAGGACTAAAAATGAATGATTTCCCTGTCTACTTTTTTAAACTGGTCTTCAGTGTGAATGATGAAAAAATCATGACCGTAATTGTGACCTGTCTTAAGCCATCACACCTTAGGTCGGTAGGCAACCGGAGCTGCATCTAGTGAATCAGGATTCACAGATATTCAGCGTTCATTCGTGATCGCATGGTGCACTGCAGTTCTCGGCGGTTTCGTAACTGAACGTTTTCACTTGTGTTCAAACAGTTTACGATTTGTGGGGAAAGCTGTGATCACCAGAGAATGAAAAATCAGCAGATGGTCAAAAAGCAGCTCGAAATTACTCCGCTGTTGACTGAAAAGAACGTGCCGGTCGAGCCATTTTGTTGCTCACTATTAGTATTGATCTGTAAGTTAACTTCATTATACTACATTGAGTTTCTTCTGTCAGATGCATATTTGATAACATCCTACAGTTTGAGCTAGAACAGGACTTAGATGGTTTAATTAATATGACGAATATGAAGTTAGTTTGTTTCAGTCAAAATTGAAAGATTACGTTTATAATTAAATGTAGTGCTTACAGACAAACTGAACACGCCTCCTTAGGTACTATTCACTGTAGAAAGATAAGTCGAGCGGATGACCATAAAATTAGTATAAACAACTACCAGTCCCTTTCTATAGACTGATTTGTTCCTCGTCTGCCCGACGTGATTAAATAGCCTTGACAACCTTGGAGGTTCAGTGTTGAATAGACTGTTGTCTACGCTTTTATTCTGGATGCACAAAACGGCTTGGTTCACTTCATTCACTCAAGGTCACTGCAGTTGCTCTCACATGTTTCTTGGCCCACGCTCAACAGAACTAATAGAAAGACACTGCAAGATTCACTGTGTGAATGATATTGGTGTGGGATTGTTAGTTATCGGTAGCGCAAATAACTGTTTTCTTTAGTCTATTTTATGTCACCTTTAACGCAGTCAGCGACAACGCATTTTGGACGGCCAACAACATACTGTTTCCTCTTACTTTCTTCGTTCATAATTTCTTTCAACCGATACGGTGAGCAAGTGACCATTTTTAAATGTCATAAGTTGACACTTATTTTTAAAGACTGATGGATATTTGGAAATTGCTGACATTTCTTCAAATGTTGTGGTTAAGTAGCACACTCGCTCATAATATGATGCTTTCTGTTCGAACTGACGGCATTCCAACCAAAACCAAATATCTAGCATGTAAGCACCTTTGCACACCTGCAGTTTATGAATCTTCACATGCTCTCCCAGGTTGGTTGATCACTAGTTGCTTCTCAGTTACTACTTTAAATAATTCATTGTACACATGCCTGCGGGCACTTGTCATTTCACGCCAGATCTCCCGTCGTCAATTTATCTGGTGTGAAGTGTACCGTTATTTACGGTGTACGATTAATATTTCATTCAGCATAACCTTCGTGAACTGAAACATCCTAAACATATATTTGCCTCTCGAAAAAGCTTAACTTGTTTGCACAAGAAATTATGGTTCCTCATATAATTTATACAGCGCAATTTTCAGACAAGCCCGACCTCTTCAATGTTCTATAGACTACACACGGAAATTAGCAGGTCGGTTTGATCATACTGATCGTCAGAGTTTAATTTACCTTATATCAATGTTTTTCATCATGTTAGTGTTTTTGCTTGTCTAAATTATTTTATGATAGAAAGGCATTCAATATACCGCGGAAAAGAAAGTCGGATGGACTCAACTATCACATAGGTGCCATTCAATCTGTGCTAACAATTTGATTGTTTGATTTGAAGATGAAAATATCTTGTCCACATTCGAACGTACGGGACTATAAATTTACCTGTTCATTTCTTCTCTCTTTCTTAAAAGCCAGAGCGTAGTTTCATTTTCAAGCTGACGTGGCTGTTGAACATCGTTACAACGATTGACGTACTGCTGTCAGTGTGCTTTGGTATAACTGTTACTAATTTCATTCGACCTCCTTCGAAGCTTCAACTTCGAAGGAGGTGAGAATAACAGGAACAGCCGAAAACAAGGGCGCGAAACCGTTGTGTGCTGTTTGAAAAACAATAACTGTTAGCCAGTAACTGTGTAGTAGTAAAAAAATATTCTATAATGTAATTTCGCTGCGACTTTTACCAAAAACCTCAAGCAAAAATTAATTTAAACTATTGTTTCATTGGAACTTATGGAGAATGTGCCGTTACTGAACACTAGAACTCACGCTTATGAACTCTCTTTTCACGTGATCTCTTCTGATGATTTCTTCGAAAGTTTCTGGACTGATGTTAGATGGCATTGGTTGTCGACCCCTTTTGAAAGCATCGTAAAATTCTTGATCGTTCATTTTTGGCAAGTAAAACTGGTCCGCCTTCAACTCCACACTTCCAACTCAAGAACTGTACGCTGAATGCTTGTGAGGTGATGTGGTACACAAAATATCACGCTTGTGGGTCCATGCAAGCTTGCTGATTGGCAATAAAGTTTGTGACACGTGAGCTTGAGATGCGATCGCAACTTGAATGCTCTGCTCTATCGCTTTTTAGTACAGCACATGTCTTCCAGCCAAACTGTCATTTGTTTTAATGAATTGATGGCAAGTGTGAGTACATCGTGGCGGAAATAAACACTTATTGATTGAATTGCACTGCCCTTAAATAGAAGCATTTATACCATGGCAGATTGTATAAACGGTCTGATGAAAATTAGTTTCAGATCGGTTTAATAGGTTAAGATACCTTATGTGCACTTCGACCTTGAGTTTTACAAGTGATATCTTAAATGGAGAGTCTTTTACTCAGGCAGCTGTGTTCTGACATTCGCACTAAATCTAGGCGATACAGTATGGCAAAAATACTTGTTGACGGAGCATATGACATACCATGTTCAAGCAACCGGTCACACTGTTAATCAACAGAATGGAGAGAAGCTGCCTAGACACAGTATAACTCTACGAACATAATGACCTTCAAGAATCAAACCCATGAGGCGTGGGAAATTGCCAAAATGGCAATCCATATACATAATTACTAGAAGGGGCTATAGGAGGTTGTGCTATTTACTATTTCAATAACGGCTGGGAGAAACAACGTGATGTTATTGATGTAAGAAGCAAACATTTCACATCAGCGCACTTCCAGTGAAGCCAAAATCGTAAACTAATTCTTCCCATATCTTCATACACTACTAAAAACTGCGTTTTACTAAGCCAGTCAGGAAAAGCATGCTGCAAGACATCAGAAGCATCGTTTTGTTCAAGTCGGCTAAAGTGTGGCTATTTCGTTCTACTTGTTGATTAAGAGTGTTGTGAAAATTCAGATGAAAACAAGAAGCCTATGTGGACGATTATTATTCTCACAACTAGGATATTTTGTTTTCATGTGATGTAGCTGGAATCGTTGCATTCTGGCAAATAATCTGAACCAGAAATATAGTTGGCTCACCCAACTGTCGATATACACTTTTCAGCTTGTATGTGCGCATCTTGACATGAACAATAGTTAAGTAGCAAACGTGCTTGATTCGAATAATCACATTTCACATTGAACTTAGTAAGTCTTCCGTAAAAATTTCGTGTTGTATCTCGGTATTCTCAGACAAGCGATACAAATTCTAAATGAAGACAGCCTAAGCGTGAGATTTTCTGGGGAGTGTTTTTAATATTTGGCTTCCTGCCTGGTCTGGTATTGAATGTATTTGTTCATTCGTATTGGTTATAGTGATCGAAGGTCAGTCTGGTTTTTTAATTGTCTCTCGTCGTGTGCACTGACCAATTACGATTCAGTTCAACCACACTGATTCACTCAATTGTCGTCTATCTCATTGGCTTGCTTTCTTTTAGTTCTCCAACGTACATGTTCGCTGTTGTTCTCCAACCTTCAGCTGGATATAACTGTTTTAATGAGCTCATCCCTTGCTTATTGGTGATCGTTTATCGTGTCGGTTGTCTTTACTACAGCTAAAATGCTTCATTCGCAGTGTGAATTATGGAACTGGCTTCAGATAATTTTACTCACACATTTCGATCACTAAACGTGCACAAGCTTTCTTGGTTATGACTTCCTCCTCATTATGATGCTTTGCAGCTGACAGATATCTTTACCCAATATGGATGCTAACTGACGGACATCTCCGTCATGTTTGAGCCTAGTGCTTATTACTGATTTATCCCATGAATATTCTACAGGTGTCGACCTCTCCTGCCTTTTTGAATCTCTGTCAGTTCATGATTTCTCAGAAATTTATGCTTGCAGCAACCTGAATAAACTTCCTTAATTTATGTGTGGGTGAAATTCTAATACCCGATTTTATGCAGGTCAAATAAATTTGGTAAAAATGTCATACTTAATATGTTAAAGTAGTTTGTTGATTTTACCTTTAGTTGAACGCACGCAGTCGTTGGCATCAATCCGCGTCATAAGTTGCATTCGTGCAGTATGAATTCATTACAAATTTCCTTGGTTTCGTGTGACAGTTCTGTTTTTACAGCCCAGCAGCCAGGGATATTACGGTGGGATCAGTTATAAGCCCGTATTCCGTAGGAAGTAGCTATTTCGTGACGATAGGCAACATGTGAATTGTTACGTTTCCTATAACCTCACAGTCCCACGCTAATCTGAAAAATAAGGGATGGAAAACGGAATCCGTCAGAATGTTTGATTTTAATTGTCAGCGTCTTGATTTCTACGTGACCAGTACGTAGAGTGAAGAACGCAGTCTTTCTCCTACCCCCGCCCCGAAGATCACAACATTAGTGTCTCTAAGTATCGAGCTCATCTTCCAAAACGTGTACAAAAGAAAGGTTGCTCGAAAAATGTGGAGATTTATCGTTCGTTCAACAAAGTTTGTTTGAAACTTGTTTTTCATTTCTTTTGCAGGTGTTGAGTTCAGATGTAGATATGAACTCATCAACTCTGGTCACTAGAGAATAATTTAATCTGTCTACTCAGCATCCGTCGGTCTTGCATTAACAAACCATGTGGTGTCCCCTATGCTTCGTTTAATTCATGTTGTTTTGTGATTGGAATCTCAGAAATGTTTTATGTTTTGTTGAAAATCTCTATCAAATCTAGTGGGATAACCGTTCGAACACATGATGTAGACAGAATCGATACAAAGTAAGGTGATAACCAAACAGAGTGTGGTCGCCTGATGATAATCTTAAACTGAGACCGTAGGCGACGATGTGAAGTAACTGTCATGTTGACTGCGAAGTGATACGCACCCAGTGTCTAAGGCTTCTAATGCCAAACTGACCGCCTTACATTTGACTAACCTTTCAAACTGACGGTACGAAAGCATGTTGGGAGCCGTAAAATTTTGTAACAACACGTCGTCTTTCTGGACATATTTCTTATTCTGAATGCAGTTCAACAAAACTTTTCTCCATGGCTTCTAATATGGTGTTTTTTTGCTACGAGAAATGATGACCGTTAATTTGACAGCTTGGGAAAGTTTTCTCAAAGTACGATGAACAGACAATTTTTATGATGGATGCAGTAGTGACTTGTCACTATGCAGCGAAATATTCTTCAGCAATGCATCCTACAGTGCATCATTCCTACTGTCGTCCTGGAATTCATTGTAGGAAGCGTATGTTTTGCGTAGGTAAATGGGCACCTACAGTGTTTTGACAAATTATATATGTAGAGAGGCTGGAAGCAGGAGAGGCTTGTCAGATGTTCTGTTGGTGGGCGCGAACCTTGTCCAGAACACCCAATCGACAGACACTATGAATACAATCTAGCCATTGCTGATATTCATCTAATTATGGACTTCTTCTCTGGATGTGTATAGCGGGAAACCTGTAATGAACTACTCAGTGACTGCACTGAACCTGTTGAAGACAGATAATAATGACTGCTTTTGAGCAGTTGAAATTAATGAGTCCCTGATTTACAGTAGAATAACCATACAAGTCGGAAC
Source organism: Paragonimus westermani (assembly GCA_008508345.1). Classification (NCBI taxonomy): domain Eukaryota; kingdom Metazoa; phylum Platyhelminthes; class Trematoda; order Plagiorchiida; family Troglotrematidae; genus Paragonimus; species Paragonimus westermani. Next base: position 27,005 of record QNGE01001434.1, on the reverse strand, counting down.
ACCTCTAGACCGAATGACGGCAGAGAACGGAAGATGTGTGTCTTCTGGATTTAATCAGAACTTGAAGTTAATCGAAATCTTATTGGCTTAGCAAGGTGTTTCAAATTAGCCTTTGTTAACGAGATTGAAAAAATAATGATCTCTAATTAAACTAGGCGAGAATGATAAATCAAATTGATCAGTTAAACATATCTACTACTAAGATGTGTTCGTGCTCGACGTGACTTAGGGCTAAAGAGCGCAGGCACCGCAGTGAGCATGTAAACTTCACCTTATCCCTGGAGATTTGTTGTTCTGTTTTTGCAAACTGACAGTGGCATGCCTGACCAGACTTAGGGATATCAGTCTGATGTGGTAAAGTTACGGTTAATCAAGCAACGCAAACAAAACCATCGAAATTTTTAGATGAGACCCAACTGTGAGAAGTCAGGGCTTCGACTGGATTCGAACCGGCGACAGACACAACATGCCTCAAGGCGGCAAGAGTTCTACCAGCTCAGCCACGAAGCCACACGAGGAGCTCGGAAATTTCACATTTGGACTCGGTTACCCACCCGTCCCACTGTCTTATACGGAATCCACCAAATGATCCAGGGGATCGGCTGAGCTGGCAGGAATTCTCAAACAGTTCACGTTGGAATCCACCAACGCCACTGATGAGCATAGAAATTGTATTACTAATGAGTAATGTGGCAAATTTATGATTTTAGATGAGACCCAAATGTGAAATGTCAGGGCAGTCCATCCCCTGAATCATTTGGTGGATTCCATATGAGACAGTGGGGCGGGTGGGTAACCGAGTCCAAATGTAAAATTTCCGAGCTCATGGTGTGGCTTCGTGGCTCAGCTGGTAGAGCTCTTGCCGCGTTGAGGCATGCTGTGTCTGTGGCTGGTTCGAATCCAGTCGAAGCCCTGACTTCTCACAGTTGGGTCTCATCTAAAATCATAAATCTGCTACACTACTCATTAGCAAAACCATCTAAGTTTGTCGCCGTCGTTGTACTGTTCGTACTGAACGCTGAAGCAATACTGTGTAAGGTGTCCTGTTCGACCTTTTTTACTGGTTATCGCCCATTCATTGTCATACTCATCTTCTGAGTATCACCCAATCAATTTGGCTGCAAACATGTACTTTCATTAATAACACAATCATGTGCGTACACAGACGAATGACATATACAGAGCATTCATCTTCTAGATGGAAAATGCTATGCGTGGAGACGAAAGCACAACTAGTCAACACTTATGAAGTAAACTGTTGATGAATTACAGGTTGAAAAAGGGCTCTCGTCCAGTTCCACTAGCGCCAGTTAAACAGATTCCTTCAATCAATAAAGTTCGATCACTTTCCAGTGGGTAAAGATGGTAGTCTATTTGTTAAAAAACTTCAGAATTAGAAGAGTTTCTTGTAAGCAGAGTTGGTCCCGAGGAAACAGTTATTGCGTGAATCATCGAACGACCTTCTGTTTCTGTCGTTTTGAATGAACTGTTTGATATTTTCTCTCACTTCGTCCCGAAGATGAAATCATATATTTACTGAACTTGTAGTTTAATCGAAAAGTGTTATCAAATCGGCCGAACCTACCGCATTAATGATCACGCGGAGATGGGTGGAATCAGTCACTGTCGTTTTGCTAGTACACCTGAACGAGGTATAATCTCTACGCAGTCGTCTGCTACTCATGGGTTGACGGAATACCATTATTATTAGGATTTCTATGATTACAAACTGTAGATGAATCCTAGTCATAGGGCCAACGATTAGCGTTAACAGGACAGTCATTGTGTCTTCTCTTGAGGCAATCCCGCAAAGTGAGTGTTGCTCATAAGTAAATGGGTTTGAACACGTGCATGTGATAATTCATTCGTGCTTAACTTAACGTCATCGATGTGGTGGTCACAAGGTTGCCTCATAAACCAGTGGCGGATGTTCGGATCTCATTCACGATTAAAAAATTACACACTGCTGCGAAAAAGAAAATTCAATCTTAGTGACTGGTTTCTGCTGGAGTTGAAATAAAATTGCAGCAAGAGGTGAATGCAATTGTGTTATTCAAGTAATCTTGATTATCCCTGTAGGATGACCGTACGGTCTTAGAGCAAATCACAACCAGTTAGCGGTTACCAAACTAAAAACAGTGCGTAGGTCAAAGATTTACGACACCGATTTAATAGCCAGTACATGCTTCAAAATGAATACTTGCACATCTCGACTGTGTTAGTCACTGCTATCAGTAAAAACGTGCTAAAAGTTATTTCGCAGGTCCCTGTTACAGATCAAACAGAAGAGTGACAGTGAATCTTGTGTAACGTAAATCAACAAAAGAAGATTATATGATGACCTTCAAGCAAGCGAAAACAAAACGAATGATCAACTCGGTTCATGCAAGCTTTTAAAAGTTGGAGAGAATTGTACTCGAAAATTATTAGGTAACTCCTAGGGATTTAAACTAATCCACTCGGAGAAACCCAATCGACGGTCCCAATAACACCGATTAAGACAGTCCGGTTAACAGAACCACCTTTAAAATCTGAAGAAAAACGTCGGAAAAAGAAGACGAGATAATTAGAGTATATACCGTATCGCCTGCAAAAATTGCCATAACAATGTTCTCTCACCCTGATTGTGGAGCAACAAGATACTCAAATCTTTCAGCGGAATATCTGTTCGACATAGACTATCAAAATAGTCAGCCTTCGGTGGAAATTCAGCTCATCAGAACAATTATGACAAGCTGAAGGTGAGAAGATCTCAAACAACGCCAGATAAGAAAGTTCCTATAACTATTTGTTGATAGGCGTAGATGAAAAAAAACAACGATACAGATTCTGAGTGTATGTGTCATATAAAAGTTATATATACTCAGTACGGAAAGAGAGTAGACACTTAGAATCAGCTTTATATAACCAACTCAAGATTGTTTTTGTGAATCCAGTTGTCAATATTACACCAGATAAATAATGTCAAACAAGAACCATCTTTCAAGCGTCCAACGAGGGAAGTGAGATTAAAACTTGCAGAATCATTTTTGATAATTTTCCAACAAATTTTCCGTCCGCATGATACAGCTTTGAACCCTTCAACGCGTTATGCACAGGGTGATTTCAGACGCACTAGCACTGATTGACTTTTTAGATAATTTGTCAAATAGCAAAATTACAACTTTAATTGTAAGAAATGGTCAATTCGAATATCAAAAGACTTGAGCTCAAAAGCTGAGGGTGGCATTCTAAAGCAAATTTGAAGTAGGATTGGCATTTCAAAAGTTTAGGAGAGATCCAATTGAGAATAGTCGAAAATTCGGCAGGATTTTAACCAGCGGAAGAAGCAACATGCCCAGATGTGCCGAATGCTTTACCTAGGAGGTCACGTCGGAAAGTCAAGAATTTCACATTTGGACCTCACCCAGCCAACTGTGTCGTATGAAGTTCACTGAATTATTCATCGGACAGACCTCCCAAGCAGGAATTCTGGATAATCTCGCGCTTGAATCTGACAACGTCACCGATGGGCGTTGAAGTTTCCGATTTTCTCTAAGGCTTCGCAGTTCAGCTGGCGCAACACTCACCACGTTTCGGCATGCTGTTTCTGTCGTACAGTCAAATGCAGCCGACATCTAGATTTATCGCAACTGCGTCTCAGCTGAATCAGGAAATCCACCACACTACTTATAAGTGTAGTGAGAGCGAGTGATCGCAGCATACTACACACACCAATGCTATCCATTAGTTAAGCGGGAGCATGGATTTTGACATCGAACTTGGTTCAACCATTGCTGCGTCTGGGCATGTTGTCCTTGTCGTTGGTTCGAATCCAGCTGAAGTTCCAAGTTTTTGCACTTGAGTCCTTTCTAACTTATCAAATCGGTCAGACTGCTTAATTTCATAACTTTATAATTTTGTCTTATTTCAAAATGCAGATGCTATGGCTGTCAACGCTTTGGTTAGCAGTGAGTGTGTACGAGGATTCACCTGTGCATATATAGAACTAGATAACTGACTACCGTGTTCGCGTCTATACCCCAGCGGAAAGCATAGAGGAAGCATGTAAGTGTTCAGTCGTTCTGGTTGTCAGCAATATTTAGTCAGACTTGCATAAGCAATTAATTATGCACCCGTGAATTGAGTTACTCAACTTGCTGTCGAACTATGAAGTGCTTACACAACGTACGTTTAGCAAATTCACATCATTTGCTTTTCAATGCATATTTAAGTTTGTGTCGATGGTTATGACTGAAAAATACTCAACTTTGACAGACTGTTGCCCTATAGCACCCAGAACAGAGGCAGGATTAGTCAGAATACATGTTGGACTCGTAGAGGAGTAGAATTTTTCTACGTCAAGAATCGTGCTTATTCTCCGCCATAAAATCAAGTGGTGGACAACGACGCTTATTGCAAGTTGACTGGTAAACGTAGCTGTAAACACAGCACAAAAAGAATTGGGGCACAACCAACCAGCCAACATAAGACCTGACATTTCTGTTATAAGCTTGGACGGTCGAACAAACGAGGGAGTGCAGGTTTGCAGTCGGGCAATGTCAATAGTGTCAATGTTAAAAAACAAACAGCAAGGTGGTTGGACTACGTAGCAAACCAGGAGTGTCTACAGAGGTCCCCCCGTAGGCTTCAAGCTTGAAAACCTCTGACAAAAACAAACGGAGACTTAGAAACTCAATTGGGTGAAGGTCAGTTGCATTCAAGAACGGGTACATATGCCGCGCTAAAGAAAACTTGGTAAGGGTGAAGAAGTCTGCTTGCAATATCCGGAATCCTCCACGAACCCTTAGGGTGGTACTGTCGGAGCGAGGTACCCAATCCACGAAAACCCCAGAAGAGAAATTAGAAGGTAGACTTTCCCCGCTGCTGCAACGATAGACAAGAGTGTGCCCTTCTCCTACCATGATCTGCGCACAACCTGTGACGTAGAAAGAAAACAAGTAGCTAACGAACAAAAGCCGCACACAGACTCACCACGCAACCTTCCAACAGCAGCTGAACAGCTCGTATCAGTACACAAAATGTTCATTTCTGATTTTTGCGCTTTTTATTATCCAAAAAGAGAAGTTTATCGGGGGAAAAGTTACGTGTAATAAACAACGTCTACAAAATGGGCGGAGTAATGAACGATAAGTTTTGGACAAATGCGGTGTTTGCGAGATAAAGTGCAGGTGTCCGGCAAAGGGGATGGTGTAGGGACGGGAACTTCCACGGATGGCTTTGGAGGAGCTCGGCAACATCACCATCTACACAGGCGGCTTTGAGATGATCGACGGAAACGGTGTCATATGGACCACGAAGATCGATTCCGAAATAGCTTTGCATTCGTCGAATTACCCTGAAAGGGCTGGAGTAAGGTGGTTAAAACGGTTTCCGGACATCTGTGCAACGGACGAGAACATGTGGACAGGTGGCCAAATCCGAGTGCGTTTCCACAGGCCTATTCTGCTCACGGAGAGGTGTGGGTTGAACTTGTTGCAAGTACTGAGATAATATGGAATCAAAGGTGAAAGGAAGGGAACACGTCAACAGGAAGACGTAACGCAAAGCTGTAGACCAGTTCTGCCGGGGGGTGTTGGAAACTAGCTTTTAGTGTGTTTTGGAGTCCTAGATTTACGAGCGGAACAACTACACTCCATGCCGGATTAGTGATGGCACATAGCGAAGCCTTGAGCTGCCTATGGGAGGGTTCCAGTAAACTAGTCGAGAACAGGTGTTATGCCGTGGAACGAATGCGCTAGCACCCAAGAAAGTTAGCCTTAGGTTCGAATGTTAGACATTCGAAATGTGAACCCCGGTCCATCGTGGCGGTTATAGGACATCTAAGCATGACCACTCAAAGTTCCAAGAAAACGTTCGCGATGGCTTCAGAAGAGCAACTTTTCGGAAGGATGGCACCTGACCATTTGAAAAACGGTCAACACAGGTTAACATCTAAACGTAGCCGCGTGAATGAGGTAAGGGTTCAACTAAATCCAAGTGGACTTGTGGATACCTGGCGTCTGTGAGAATGAATGAAGAAATTAGGCTTCGTGTGTGTTTATGTGCCATCGAACACTGCCACTTTGGGCAGGTGTGTGCTCAACGTTAATAAAGACAAATCAGTCTGTTACCAGCTTGACGGTGGCGCAAATACTACGGTGTTACAGGTTGGGAATCTGGTTGAGGATAGCACGCCGGTAAGCTACTGGCAATACAGAACTCGGAATACTATTGGTCATATTATAATGGATGGTTTCGTCTGCATTGGTTAGTAGAATGGCGCGTAGCTTCAAGGAGTAGCGCTACACGGACGTTTGAACCCCAGGCTCTTAAGCCTGTACCGCAGCGAGATCATTAATATCGAGGGAAGTACGCGTGACCAAGCTGGCGTGGACGATTGAAAGAGGGTCAGCAACAGGGTTGTGAGCACCTGAAATATTTCGTATGCCACGGGTGAATTGCAAAACATAGTTCAGGTGTTTAATCTCCATGGAGAAGTACCTGTCTGACAAGGAACCAGACGTATCCACCAAAAGCTTGTGAACCGCAAACACGGTGAAACGACAACCTTTCAGTGAGTGGCAGAAATGGCGGATACCTAAATAAATAACAGTTAATTCCATTCCAAACGTGCTATACGGGGATTCGGTAGGTAACAGGCGTCTGGGGGGAAAAACCTGAAGGTTGCCACTGGTCGCTGACAAGCTGTTGTAGTATGGCAGTGACAGCCATGTCTGGAGCATCGGTGAAGAAATAAAGTAGAGCCTAGTGGACTAGGTGGGCTAAAAGTGCAACGTTATAGATAGTCTTTTTCACCTCAGCGAAACCAGTGTGCGCTGCGTCGGTAAAGGTAAATTTACGTGTACCGCCTCGGAATAAGTCCGTGGGGATTTGCAGGAGTTGCGCACAATGGGGGATAAACCGGCGGTTGTAATCAACTAGGCTGGAGAAGCGTCGGAGCTGCTTGAAAGAGGTTGGCTCGTGAAAGTCAGTGAGATTACCCACCTTAGCTTGCAAAACCTGAACACCAGAAGCAGAAACAATGTGGCCCAAAAACTCTATACTATGCCTTCTCAGTTTGCACTTAGCCGAGCTGATATTTATCTCGTGTTGGGGTAACCTGGTGAGCAAAGAACGAAGATGCTGCAGATGTTCTTCGGAAGATGACATATTAATTGTCATCTAAGTGAGGGCAAACGAATTCCAAGCCCCGGCAAACATCGCAGATGAAACAATGGAAAGTTTTTATAGCGTTGCTGAAGTCAACTGACATTGGAAGAAATTTTAACGGAAACCAGATGGCCTGATAGTGGACTTTTAGAAAAATCTTTCCCCTTTACTGTCTTAGTAAATGTCTTAGTAAGTGAATGCCGTTACATTCTGAAAACGCTAAAACGTAACGAATAGGGAAAGAAGTTATTAACCAAGAAAGGATTCGAAGTCATCGGCACAAACTTCACAGCTTAGAACAATGCACCGAATTCAACTTAGCACCATATAACTTACACCCAGACATGAACAGTGATTACATTTCAAGCCCGGAGTACCACTTCAGGAGATAACACACTGGGCATTGTTTTCCGCATGACATAAATAGGAACGGTTGCTTCGGATAATTTCGGTTCGTCTCGTGATTGCTGCTTAATGGCCAGTGAGCTTAAAATAACATTTAGAATGCTAACCCGGCTACTCAAGACATCGCACTTACAGTGACTTCTCGTGGTGTTCAACTTAATGACACGTCGTCGGCGTGGGTCAGTTCTGTTGATCACTCATCTGATGCAGGGAGCACAGCGCAGAACCACACAGCCTACTCCAACGTTTCGTTCATTGTCTCACCGGAGAGGATTGCTCAAGCGTCGGCAATACCAAAGTTATCATTGACAGACCGAAGGCGTTCATGATTTGGTGTACAGAATGCCACACGACCCATTGCTTACCTCGGGAAATATCTTTGTGCGAGTGCCAATCGCTGTCTCCAAGCTCAGCACTCGAAGTTGCATAAACAGATGAGTCGTTTGAACGGCAAGCAATATTCCTTCAGTTTAAGGACGTGATCACACTGGGACACCTGACAACACCATTCACAAACAATTTCAATCAAGTGCTTGGTGCATATACCCGCCATGTTTTTCAGTCCGTGCAGTCGGCCTGACAATCCGAACCACTATGACCTATGGTGCTGGCGCTAACAAAGTTCCACTCAACAATGTGTTCTACTTATATTTCCAGTATGAGGTATTGATTTATGCACCCTTTACTGTAAATCACACCACTAAGATCCTCATCGATTCCGAAAAGTAAGTCACTGTCTTAATCTGCCTCGATTTGTTTGTTATCAACATTGTCAAACACATAGACAGTTGCAGCTATACATCACAAACTCCCCTAATCTGAAAAATGTGGATGATTCTAAGGGTAACCAGGACAAATGTGTGCCCCATATTTGTGGAATTCAACCACATCGCGATGAAACACCTGCAGATATTCACTGTGGTCAGAGTCAAGCGGAACCCACAAATGTCACGCTAATAACACAATAGAATGTCTACCTCTAGGTAATCTCAAATCTCTAATCCAGCCAAAGTATTGACTTCTCGCATCTGACGCTGTCCTGAGGAATAGTGAACGTCTAACAAATGTTCCGGGTGGCCTCGATCATTCCAAATGAGAAACACAGGAACCATGTGAAATGCAGGCACACAAAGTCTCACACAGCCTTCTGGAAACTCGGCGAACTACACCGTGCCCAGTAATCTCCACAGGAAACAATTTCAGCAGATGACACAGGAAGAACGCTCGTCGATCACTAGACCAATGCCGACCGATTCCAGTGGTCAACCTAGGACAAAGCAATGCAAATCCAACAATAAAATGGCTTTTAACGAACGCTGATATCACCATAAGAAGCCAGAACGTAATAGTGTCCCGGTTCGCTGTTAGCTAGATATCGTGTCCGACGTCACACCAATTCTGTTGCAACTAGAGAGGGATCAGAAAATTCAACTCGTGAAAAACAGAACATATTTCCAGAAATGCAATCGGCGGAATCTCGTAATTATCCGGGACAGATAACCACAAAACCACTCTGGGTAATGTTCGGGTGGAGCGTACCTGTAAACTCAGTGATTGTTTTGAACTGGATATTCACGGAAGTGAAGAGATAGGAAAACAGCATGTCCCGATTGTAGTTCCATGCACTCTAGCATGTCTTCAACGCGACATTGGTGCAGACTCGCCTGGCGTCACCGACACCCTAAACGGTAAATTCGCAACCGGTCGACCAGCTGGTGACTTGCTGGCTTTATTTTCCTCCTAGCTTCACTTGACTCGCTTGTCCGCTTTATCATACAAAACTGACAATAGCACCAAGGCACGAGGCCTGTATTTCTTACAAATCTTCAGTGTGCTATGTATTGCAGTGCTGGCTGAAGATCGTGGCACGTTACACTGATGGTTTAGTGCCGATCACACTGATAAAACTGTCGGTGTATCTGTGCGATTAATTGCAGGGTTGATGGTGGACCTGACGGAAACTTATCGAGTTGCGGTTGCGAAAGACTACAAGAAGCTCCTCACCAACACGACACGCAGAAACTCTTCCAACTAGACCGGGTTCCGTTGGATATAAAGAAGCGTCCTGCAATAGTTCGGTAAGATTCAGACGGAATGCTGACGGACTTTCCAGAAAAACTGCTTTCACGCTCCACAACACCATCACCATAATGAGCACTCCAGAAGATTTCGGCAATTGATGGCTGCCTTCTGAGTCATACAATACGTCATGAGCCTCGTTTTCCAAGATGCGAGCTGTGTGTGAGAAAGGTCTACTGGACACTAGCGAAAACACATTTACACCGGACGATTGTCAGTGAGGTAGATGAACGGACACAATACTCACCAAACCATTCTACGGAAGCTGGTTATCACGACACCTGGTTGTTAACCGTAATGAGAACATGGTCATTTGTGACCCAAATTCAGTGCGGGAATTTAACAAAAGTCCTACTTCTTAATCTCATCGATCTAAACGGCTCACGATTAGAAAGTGTGCAAAAACAGAAACCATTGATCACTGTGCCAAAGTGCAATCGAAATTGACGATCGCGATGGAACACACGCATAGTGGTTGAACATGAGCCAGATCATATCACGTGATCCCGTACAATTCAGGTGCTCGTGCATACGCCGTTAACTGTTCATTCTATCTTTCACTTCAGTCCTGCGCCGACCACACTCGGAGTTCGGTTCGGTTACTTAATTTAACGATTCGCAATCTAACAGAATGGTGCAACTTCCCATTGAGTCACGCATATATGCAGCTCGAAACCTTCCAAATGCACACAGTCGTGTATATCGGGTTGTAGATTAACTTGAGTGGTCTGGGGTTTCTGATTTCTTGCGAGATCTCTCATTGGAAAATAACTACAAGTCTGTTTTCTTGAGTTTGGCTGACATTCAAAGCTGTCCCTAATCGTCAAGTGAACATTCCAATGCAGCAATTTCTTCTTTGGAAAGGTTGTTGGATCACCGGGAACGTCTCCACAATGTCTTATGCTTGTTCATTCATGTTGGTTTTCGCAGCAGTACTTTTGGAAGATCTCACGAAACGTTTTGTTTATTTGTTACCGGGGTCGTTTTTTTACAGTTGAGTACGAATAGGTTTATTGGATGCCATTTCGGTCACTGAATGGAGCGCGTGCAGTGGATGTAGTCTGTTTGCAGTTGCCTCTGGCCAAGTTTGATGACATTTCTGAATCGCCGAATGAATGAATTAGATGAGTGTTTGTGCACTCCTCCTTACAGCTCATTCACATCCGTCTCTGTTTCTAGATTCCAGCAGGTAATCTAGTTATATTAGGGCATATTATTTTTATGCACACGCGACAGACTTATTATACTGGTCTAGTTAAACCGCCGTAGTAACCCTTGTTAATTGAAAATTTCTCGTTAAGTTGCAATTTCGGTAAAACGGTGACGGTCGAAAATTTGGTAAGACAACTGCCTAAAGTGGACACACATCAAATAAACTGCCGTAACCCTCGGTATCACAAAAGAATAACGGAACAGAGAATTTAGTACTGCACAAGACTTTTAGCCCACATCTTATGCTGTCGGCCGTTTTAATGAATCAGTTGAATTGCTAATGACATTTTTGGTTTTCAGAGGTTTCAGTTAGTTGTCCGTGTGTTCGAGGTTGATAGACAAAACCACCCTCACCCAATCAGTTTGTCTATCGCGGTATCCAGTGAGGCCTCCGCTGACGTGAATGTTAGGCTTTGAAACCGTGATGTATCAACCCTCGTAATGATAAACTAAATACCAAGAACAGAGTTAATCAGTAGTGTGTCAGTCTCTCAAGTAAGTGGGATTCTAATACCCCCCCTCAAAGGTATCTAAAGTGGCGAATAATCACTCCGAATTACAAGTCGCTGCACCGGCTGATAACTCTTTAAGAAAGGGACTGTTACCTCAAGGTCGGAACGCATTCGGCTTTCTGTCGTAACCCATTCGACTGTTATCGGCTACCGAAGTAAATAATTGTTACAAGAGTCCTGCGCTAGAAATGGATAAGATAAGGGCTGAGTCGCTAGAGAATCTTTGAAACCTAAGTGGGTGAGGATTAAGAACACTGGGAAGAGACTTGTAGTAGATAATTCGCAGGCCGTTGACCATCTTGAGGGTTACTGGCTGGGCCTGATTATCCACCACAATATGAGTACTTTCAGTAATGGATGAGTGATATATGTAGCAGTCAGTAACAGTTCCAGCTGATTTGCCACAGTGACCTCATCAAGATGTCTATAATTTTGCCAGGTTGGTAAAAGAATGCGGCTCACTTGGTAATTCGGGTTGTTCCGCATATTCGCTCTGGTTGCACCAAGCAGCACGTTCGCGAACGATGGGACAATATCCTTGTTGTTCACATGCTTGCCATTCAGTAAAATCGAACCACTAGAGTCCGTGAACTTGGGGCTGTATCTCCTGTTCATAATCCGCATTGATTATTTGATGGATGTCAAGACCTTGGCTGACCACTTTGCTAAGCCATATTATTGCATCATCTGGTTAAAACGTGTTTCAGTGCAAGTCAGGAATAAGGTTGGCCATAACGACCTCAGCAACACCGCCAAATGGTCATTATAATCAGTGGCTTGGCGCCTGTTGATATACAGACCCAAAACTGTTTGGACGATGCGTTTTGCATTCGGTAGGAAATCCGGAAGCAAAAATTGCTTGAAATAACAGAACCGACAGTTATCAAAACTTGCCGTCCTCCTTCGGTGTACTGGAAACCTTCGAAGTGATAATGTATTACTAATGAGTAGTGTGGCAGATTTATGATTTTAGATGAGACCCAACTGTGAGAAGTCAGGGTTTCGACTGGATTCGAACCGGCGACAGACACAGCATGCCTCAACGCGGCAAGCGCTCTACAAGCTGAGCTACGAAGCTACAAAAGGTGAGAGCTTCGGCCGTAGTAGTCTACGTGCTTTGGACTAAAGCAGTTTTGTCCGTTAACTTCACAACTGATGCCCTTTTGATCCTGTTGGTATATGTGACTGCATGTTATTGCAATGTGCTTGATAAGACGAGACGAAAAAGTTTAGTGAAGTACATTGTTTGGCATAACATATCGACTTTTGCTTTGTGGTTACCACTTGTCAAAGTTGCATGTGAATAGACCGTTGTGCGAAAGCCTTGGTTACGCGTGCGAAGTTTCACAACTAACACACAAGCCCGAATGGCAGATTTCGAAATGGGTCGTGAAAACTTATGTAGTCCAACTGGGGTGCTGGAATGGGTGAAGGAAAAAATTCCGACGGCATGTTTGTCTGTATCAGTACGACCAAAGGGCATTTGTGAACACCAACTTTGAGAGTACAGAACCTTAGTGATAAGCTTCACTATTTCAGTTTCCCTGGGCTTTTCTAAAATGACACTTTATACATATTTGCTGATTTTGGTGGAAATCGGTGTCACGGTTTCATGGATCAAGCAAAACCAGTATTTCCGATTGTTCTATGATTGCGTTTCGTTAAACGCTCATTACGACAACCGGTTGACAGTTAAATGTAAGTATTCCATGTGATGCACTCTTGTATAATTTTCAAATGAACAGTCGTCCTGACACACGTCATGAATAAAAGCCTATCTCTGCCGACAGGATAGAGTTATCAGACTGGTTACCTGAAATGGGAGGACAGGGAACGAAACTGTTGGTTACTGAGCCTGTCTGTGGGGAGGACATTCTGTTAATCAGTGACCTCTGCAATAGTTCAGAAAATCATCGACCCCCAATGCGTAGAATTGAAAGCATGGTGATATCGGTCATGAAGGCAAATGATTGCTTAACTCATCGGTGAGAAGAACGCAAATTAGCTGACTGGGCACTGTTCTAGGTGTGTGGAGCGTTAGCATCCTCATTACGTCAGTCAATACCAACGTGCTTGCTAACATTGCATACTCAATCTTTACTATGTAAGCACGTTTTTAACGACTGAACCATACGTGCTTCGTGTTTTTATCAATGTAGTCGTTGGTGTAACAAACCGACGTTTGTATTAAAACATCCGTAAGTAAGTATGATGTTCATTGAAAGTCTTCTGACAATCATCTATGACATGTGAAGTCTGCCACTCGTTTGTCGTTGACTACGCACAATTTCACGCCCGTTATATTTGTTGTACGTTTAGACCGCAAGTGAACTGTTCTAGTAAATGCACTACTTAAGCATGGAGTGTCTTGCTTCTCGTTTTCACGAGGTTGCAGTTGTCTTATTTTAACTGTGGTGAAATCTATTCCGGCGTAACAAAGAAACTGAATTTGTGGAATTCATTTGCTAGTCAAGAGAAGATTTTTTCCAACCTACACTAAGTCTAGTGTGGTAAGGCTTGTTATGAAAAATAACTTTGAATTAGTCTATAAAGCTTTGTAGCATAGGTCATTCATTTTTTGTTCCACTGCGGTTTCTTAACGTCTAAACTATCAAAGTACACTTGTTACAAATACAGCCATCACACAAGGCTTTAGGTTGCCCACTTTCCAATTTTTGATAGGCAATCAAGTGTTCTGTTCTATTCTGGACACCACGACACGCCTACTGAAATTTTGGTGAGTTTGATACATGTATAGTTTGACTAGAAGCTATCTAGAAAAAGTTGAACATACTAGTCACGCTTTCTCTGGTGTAGTCGGGCCCTAGTCGAAAGTTGCTAACTGATGTTCGTTTTCATGTGCAACCATGCACAGGATAACCGTAGGCAGTTAGTTCAAGCGGATTCTTAACTGTCGATGCCAATTCAAATCAGCATGTTCCAGAAGTTAGAGATGTTGACCACTGTTAACAATGCCACAACTGCCTGTAACTATTCACGGAGTATGGACTGTAACAATGAAGCCAGTAAGTGACCTTTTAGTGCAGACGTGCGATAAATTATCAGTTCTCAAGTGTGCATAATGAATGCCAGACGCGAAATAAAATTACGAGTAACTGAGACAGACCAAAAGTGTATTGGACGAAAGTTACAGTGGGTGTCGACCATGGCCAAACGACACCGATGTTCGGAAGTATCCAGAATTCGGGATCCGACCGGCGAGGGCGCGAACAAGCCGGAAGTGTGTATGCATGATGCCATTGTTGCGCATAGGCCGACAAGCATGCAGTCAAATAAACGCGGTCACATGCAACAAGAAGAAGGCAGGCAACGATCATCACGATGCTGTGTGAAAAGTGAACTAGGATTTTGGGGAGACTTTTATACATGACACTGTAGGCAGACCGGGTTTATCTCCGGGGTTACTACAGTTCCACTATCAGCCAAAAGTCACTGGCTGCAGAAAAAATGTTTTGTGTGTGGTTTCAAATGAGGACAATATCAGACTCCGTTGAGCACCGATAACGGCTCAGGAAAACAAACAGTCCATTTACGGTTCGTTAGTTGTTTGACCTACCCAGACGTGCACAACCAGATCAATCACAACGAATTTAAGAGAGTATGTGACATCTCGACATGCACTGGTGATGAATGTCACGATTGCTACGATGGGGAGCTAATCCCTAGTCTTCATAATAAAACATTTAAAGTGAGGCTCAGAAATCCGCCGTTTGCGTTATGGGTGCAGCGTTCAAGCACCTAAATGCTACGAACTAAAATGATCAGAGACAACCGGTTCAATTAATATCTTTTTATGTTCTCGAATTCTTCACAATGTTGCGGCCAAAGTATGTGATTTGTACCCGTCCGTCAGTTAAGTGGTGAACATCAACCCTCAATCTGATAAGCAAGATCACATACTTAGTCCATCTTTTCAATTTTCGTCTTGCGTCAGTCAGCTGTAAGGATTAACTTTGAGAGTGACTTCATCTCAAAATTACACTCTCTATTTTAAAATCTACCTATTTATTTCCAAAAGAATTGCGACCAAATTATGCATAGATTTCATCCGTACACGATATATTTCAGCATGTGATATTAATAAGAGATTGTTAGTAATCTCGAGTTGCACATCACTCAAAAGAGATCGGAGTCTTCGCACTCGGATAGAATCTGCAGTCAACTCCTAACAAAAAGCGCTAAACTCGAGTTTTGTTCCTGTTGAATCACGTTAATAGTGTGCATATTTGCCACAGCTAGGATTAGAACTCCAGTCACGTTTTCATGAAGCAAGCGTGATGGCCACTGCGCCTCTCGCTTCAACTTACTCAAGACTGATTTACTGTATACAGTCACTGAACGACATTCGCTTACAGATAATACCCAGATTGTCCTATGGCATCGAGAGAGCAAAATTCAGGTTTGCTGATTCTTTTCAGAAGAGGGCTGACCGAAAAGTATGTGAGAATGTGAATGTTGCAATCACGTGTGAGTGATGTTAAATTGCTGCTCACAGAAATTACATACTACTATTGTGAACCGAGAAGGCATATGGCACAGAAGTTGTTTATTCGGGGAACCAATACACGGGTTATGCGCCTCAATCAGACTGCGAACAAAAACCCTCATTTGCACACTACACTGATCTGAAGATGTTCTGGTCGCTTTGGACACCAAGTCTCAGTTTCCATATGTGGCAAGAGCCATTCCATGTGATGCTGTCCTTCAATGATCCTTCCCATATCTCTCCCGTGTTTGTCCCGTGGCCATTTCNTTATCGGCTACCGAAGTAAATAATTGTTACAAGAGTCCTGCGCTAGAAATGGATAAGATAAGGGCTGAGTCGCTAGAGAATCTTTGAAACCTAAGTGGGTGAGGATTAAGAACACTGGGAAGAGACTTGTAGTAGATAATTCGCAGGCCGTTGACCATCTTGAGGGTTACTGGCTGGGCCTGATTATCCACCACAATATGAGTACTTTCAGTAATGGATGAGTGATATATGTAGCAGTCAGTAACAGTTCCAGCTGATTTGCCACAGTGACCTCATCAAGATGTCTATAATTTTGCCAGGTTGGTAAAAGAATGCGGCTCACTTGGTAATTCGGGTTGTTCCGCATATTCGCTCTGGTTGCACCAAGCAGCACGTTCGCGAACGATGGGACAATATCCTTGTTGTTCACATGCTTGCCATTCAGTAAAATCGAACCACTAGAGTCCGTGAACTTGGGGCTGTATCTCCTGTTCATAATCCGCATTGATTATTTGATGGATGTCAAGACCTTGGCTGACCACTTTGCTAAGCCATATTATTGCATCATCTGGTTAAAACGTGTTTCAGTGCAAGTCAGGAATAAGGTTGGCCATAACGACCTCAGCAACACCGCCAAATGGTCATTATAATCAGTGGCTTGGCGCCTGTTGATATACAGACCCAAAACTGTTTGGACGATGCGTTTTGCATTCGGTAGGAAATCCGGAAGCAAAAATTGCTTGAAATAACAGAACCGACAGTTATCAAAACTTGCCGTCCTCCTTCGGTGTACTGGAAACCTTCGAAGTGATAATGTATTACTAATGAGTAGTGTGGCAGATTTATGATTTTAGATGAGACCCAACTGTGAGAAGTCAGGGTTTCGACTGGATTCGAACCGGCGACAGACACAGCATGCCTCAACGCGGCAAGCGCTCTACAAGCTGAGCTACGAAGCTACAAAAGGTGAGAGCTTCGGCCGTAGTAGTCTACGTGCTTTGGACTAAAGCAGTTTTGTCCGTTAACTTCACAACTGATGCCCTTTTGATCCTGTTGGTATATGTGACTGCATGTTATTGCAATGTGCTTGATAAGACGAGACGAAAAAGTTTAGTGAAGTACATTGTTTGGCATAACATATCGACTTTTGCTTTGTGGTTACCACTTGTCAAAGTTGCATGTGAATAGACCGTTGTGCGAAAGCCTTGGTTACGCGTGCGAAGTTTCACAACTAACACACAAGCCCGAATGGCAGATTTCGAAATGGGTCGTGAAAACTTATGTAGTCCAACTGGGGTGCTGGAATGGGTGAAGGAAAAAATTCCGACGGCATGTTTGTCTGTATCAGTACGACCAAAGGGCATTTGTGAACACCAACTTTGAGAGTACAGAACCTTAGTGATAAGCTTCACTATTTCAGTTTCCCTGGGCTTTTCTAAAATGACACTTTATACATATTTGCTGATTTTGGTGGAAATCGGTGTCACGGTTTCATGGATCAAGCAAAACCAGTATTTCCGATTGTTCTATGATTGCGTTTCGTTAAACGCTCATTACGACAACCGGTTGACAGTTAAATGTAAGTATTCCATGTGATGCACTCTTGTATAATTTTCAAATGAACAGTCGTCCTGACACACGTCATGAATAAAAGCCTATCTCTGCCGACAGGATAGAGTTATCAGACTGGTTACCTGAAATGGGAGGACAGGGAACGAAACTGTTGGTTACTGAGCCTGTCTGTGGGGAGGACATTCTGTTAATCAGTGACCTCTGCAATAGTTCAGAAAATCATCGACCCCCAATGCGTAGAATTGAAAGCATGGTGATATCGGTCATGAAGGCAAATGATTGCTTAACTCATCGGTGAGAAGAACGCAAATTAGCTGACTGGGCACTGTTCTAGGTGTGTGGAGCGTTAGCATCCTCATTACGTCAGTCAATACCAACGTGCTTGCTAACATTGCATACTCAATCTTTACTATGTAAGCACGTTTTTAACGACTGAACCATACGTGCTTCGTGTTTTTATCAATGTAGTCGTTGGTGTAACAAACCGACGTTTGTATTAAAACATCCGTAAGTAAGTATGATGTTCATTGAAAGTCTTCTGACAATCATCTATGACATGTGAAGTCTGCCACTCGTTTGTCGTTGACTACGCACAATTTCACGCCCGTTATATTTGTTGTACGTTTAGACCGCAAGTGAACTGTTCTAGTAAATGCACTACTTAAGCATGGAGTGTCTTGCTTCTCGTTTTCACGAGGTTGCAGTTGTCTTATTTTAACTGTGGTGAAATCTATTCCGGCGTAACAAAGAAACTGAATTTGTGGAATTCATTTGCTAGTCAAGAGAAGATTTTTTCCAACCTACACTAAGTCTAGTGTGGTAAGGCTTGTTATGAAAAATAACTTTGAATTAGTCTATAAAGCTTTGTAGCATAGGTCATTCATTTTTTGTTCCACTGCGGTTTCTTAACGTCTAAACTATCAAAGTACACTTGTTACAAATACAGCCATCACACAAGGCTTTAGGTTGCCCACTTTCCAATTTTTGATAGGCAATCAAGTGTTCTGTTCTATTCTGGACACCACGACACGCCTACTGAAATTTTGGTGAGTTTGATACATGTATAGTTTGACTAGAAGCTATCTAGAAAAAGTTGAACATACTAGTCACGCTTTCTCTGGTGTAGTCGGGCCCTAGTCGAAAGTTGCTAACTGATGTTCGTTTTCATGTGCAACCATGCACAGGATAACCGTAGGCAGTTAGTTCAAGCGGATTCTTAACTGTCGATGCCAATTCAAATCAGCATGTTCCAGAAGTTAGAGATGTTGACCACTGTTAACAATGCCACAACTGCCTGTAACTATTCACGGAGTATGGACTGTAACAATGAAGCCAGTAAGTGACCTTTTAGTGCAGACGTGCGATAAATTATCAGTTCTCAAGTGTGCATAATGAATGCCAGACGCGAAATAAAATTACGAGTAACTGAGACAGACCAAAAGTGTATTGGACGAAAGTTACAGTGGGTGTCGACCATGGCCAAACGACACCGATGTTCGGAAGTATCCAGAATTCGGGATCCGACCGGCGAGGGCGCGAACAAGCCGGAAGTGTGTATGCATGATGCCATTGTTGCGCATAGGCCGACAAGCATGCAGTCAAATAAACGCGGTCACATGCAACAAGAAGAAGGCAGGCAACGATCATCACGATGCTGTGTGAAAAGTGAACTAGGATTTTGGGGAGACTTTTATACATGACACTGTAGGCAGACCGGGTTTATCTCCGGGGTTACTACAGTTCCACTATCAGCCAAAAGTCACTGGCTGCAGAAAAAATGTTTTGTGTGTGGTTTCAAATGAGGACAATATCAGACTCCGTTGAGCACCGATAACGGCTCAGGAAAACAAACAGTCCATTTACGGTTCGTTAGTTGTTTGACCTACCCAGACGTGCACAACCAGATCAATCACAACGAATTTAAGAGAGTATGTGACATCTCGACATGCACTGGTGATGAATGTCACGATTGCTACGATGGGGAGCTAATCCCTAGTCTTCATAATAAAACATTTAAAGTGAGGCTCAGAAATCCGCCGTTTGCGTTATGGGTGCAGCGTTCAAGCACCTAAATGCTACGAACTAAAATGATCAGAGACAACCGGTTCAATTAATATCTTTTTATGTTCTCGAATTCTTCACAATGTTGCGGCCAAAGTATGTGATTTGTACCCGTCCGTCAGTTAAGTGGTGAACATCAACCCTCAATCTGATAAGCAAGATCACATACTTAGTCCATCTTTTCAATTTTCGTCTTGCGTCAGTCAGCTGTAAGGATTAACTTTGAGAGTGACTTCATCTCAAAATTACACTCTCTATTTTAAAATCTACCTATTTATTTCCAAAAGAATTGCGACCAAAGTATGCATAGATTTCATCCGTACACGATATATTTCGGCATGTGATATTAATAAGAGATTGTTAGTAATCTCGAGTTGCACATCACTCAAAAGAGATCGGAGTCTTCGCACTCGGATAGAATCTGCAGTCAACTCCTAACAAAAAGCGCTAAACTCGAGTTTTGTTCCTGTTGAATCACGTTAATAGTGTGCATATTTGCCACAGCTAGGATTAGAACTCCAGTCACGTTTTCATGAAGCAAGCGTGATGGCCACTGCGCCTCTCGCTTCAACTTAATCAAGACTGAATTACTGTATACAATCACTGAACGACATTCGCTTACAGATAATACCCAGATTGTCCCATGGCATCGAGAGAGCAAAATTCAGGTTTGTTGATTCTTTTCAGAAGAGGGCTGACCGAAAAGAATGTGAATGCTGCAATCACGTGTGAGTGATGTTAAATTGCTGCTCACAGAAATTATATACTACTATTGTGAACCGAGAAGGCATATGGCACAGAAGTTGTTTATTCGTGGAAACCAATACACGAGTTATGCGTCTCAATCAGACTACGAACAAAAACCCTCATTTGCGCACTACACTGATCTGAGGACGTTCTGGTCGCTTTGGACACCAAGTCTCAGTCTCCATATGTGGCAAGAGCCATTCCATGTGATGCTGTCCTCCAATAATCCTTCCCATATCTCTCCCGTGTTTGTCCCGTGGCCATTTCGATCCATGCTGTTGCCTCGTTAATGAATAGTGGTGGTGTAAGTAATATAGTGCGATCGTCTATATCCACTACACTACTTGCCGACAATTTCTCAAAGTAGCTGTGTGTACCATGTGCATTCCTGCAACAACCGATTCTGACTCATGGTTGTACACCTGGCTTTTTAAACGTCTGAAGTTGGTCGTTGGGTGAGCCACTACAAGCGTGCGTAAATTGAATCCTGTGCTTAAAAACTGTGTGAAAGTCCGATCTGAATGCAAACGCTGCGACCAGATGTGAATGACGTTTAATTCGAAATTGAAAAAATTTCCCATAACTCATCGTTGATTTTCATTCGTGTATAGGCCAACAGTTGTGTCGAATACTCCTCGACGCAAACAACTTTGGAAAACCTAGAAGAAAGAATCTTGGAATACTTGTTAATTCAGAGTGAGCTCTTTAAAGCATGGTTTATTTTACGCTGCGTATGTACTTGCGTATTTAGGGTGATTTCAACGCACGAGATGGACGCGACCCCACAGCCTCACAGGGAGTCCTTGGACCCCATGTCAGTCACTCAGTCAGTACAGATATCATCTGCTCCACCCATGTGCTACTGACGAGGTTGCTATCTTAAGCACTCGATTCTAACCGGGTGCTAGCGACATCAGAACGCGGATTAACCCACGAAGCGGCCGTCACCATTTACTTGATTGCGGTCATTTAACAGCGTGACCTTCACGGAGTGCGTATCACGCAAATGATACTTGAGGCTGAATGTAGCATAGTTCATAGGCTGATCAGAAGCAAGAAGTTTATTCACGGTTCCGAGTCTGTTTATTGCAAATCAACTTAACAAACAGAAGTTTGATGCCAAATAATCGCAGAACGAGGACCATTTTCCAAAATGCAGTTGCAGTTCATCTGATGGACTTTTCCCTATCCAGTACTTTTGATGACATGTTTCAACACCTCAAGGAGCAGAGCACGACGTCAGCTATCTACTCGGTATGGATTCAGCTCAGAAAAGTGACCGAAATTGTTAGACGATTTCAATGCAGCTACCTCCGACTGGATATGACAGAAGGATATGACATCGGCTTTGTCCAGAATGGACCCGGAAAATGAACACAAATAACTGTGTTCTGGATTGTTTGCCTACTTTTGGCCATACGGTAACTACGAACAACACAAAGAGATCTACGATATGATGGAAGCGATTTTTGACTTCTCCGTCTAATCTGCTGAAGCAGTGACTGGAAGGGTCCCTGTCTTTTCATGCACTCAATCGCAGAATGTTATGAAAATCTGCCACAAGCAATTCACTAATCTAATGAAACCGCCGACTGTCATATCCTGGAAGACCGTGAACGGTCCGTCAGAACATGATGCCCAAGTCTCACTTACCCTCGTCCTGGGCTTGGCAAATTCCGGTGAGTTATCGTACACAAGTGAAACGGAAAGGCTGCATGGAAAATGGATTGCCACGGGGACTTCCGAAGATGTGCAGCCCAGTTTCAGAGCATGCCTTGCTCCAGTTGGTCCACCTCATCTGGGATCATGCGTATTTCTTCACTAGTTCAGGAATGCCGTGTAAAGCTATTCTCTAAGGGTAAGGATGACAAGCCGTGTACCGACAAAATTCGTCCCACTAATTTGCTGAGCCTCGCTGGAGAAGTTCTAGCAAGAAATCTTCTGAGCGTAATCAAGGCGAAAGTTCCAGAGACCAATTTGACGGTGTAACTTTGCATTTCAGTGAGTCGCAGTAAGATCGATATGGTGTTTGCTACCGACATATCTACGAGACGTGCTTTTAACGCAACCAGCAGCGGTTTGTGCCCCTTTCGGAATTTCACCAATGTGCTTGATTCTGCATGTTGTGAAGTCCAGTGAACGGTTGTAAGATATCCGCACCAAATGTAGTACGAATGAAGTTGAATAGTTTGGGCGTCGTGTTTAACATGTTATTGATAAACAGATTGGGAATAACACAACGTTTCGAGCAAGTTGTAATACTCTACGTTTCAACCACCTCGGGTGGCCTTCCT
>QNGE01001433.1:137170-163702 GCA_008508345.1 Paragonimus westermani | reverse complement strand
CAAATGTGAAATTTCCGAGCTCCTGGTGTGGCTTCGTAGCTCAGCTGGTAGAGCGCTTGCCGCGTTGAGGCATGCTGTGTCTGTCGCTGGTTCGAATCCAGCCGAAGCCCTGACTTTTCACAGTTGGGTCTCATCCAGAGTTTGCTTTAGTTGAGAGAGATATACAATAAGGTGGCGCATTCAGTAGATGACAAACCAGTTTGATCACGCATTCTGTTCAACGCCCATTTTGATCTGACAATGAATCATGTTGTAACTAACATCACGAAATACTATAGCAAGAGTTGAGAGGCAAACTAGTTGGTCAGAAATTTCCAGGGGACCTATCAAACATATTCTTAACCCATCATCTGTCGCACTATCACGAACTCAGATTGGAGCATTCCCACTGAGACTGAATTTTTGGGTGTCCCAAAAACATACAAAACCCTTTTGGATACACAATTTACCAAACTGTGTGCTCAACCAGGTGTTTTGGTTTCCAAATCAATGAATACTGACGGTTAGCTGAAGGCCAAGTTATTTGATTTATCACACAATTTCCAGCGGTCTCCAGTACAGCAAATTTGCGGACAAAACATCTGAAAGCCATCCAACAATTGAAAAAAAGTGAAAAGATTATAACTCTGAAGCCAGATAAAGGAACCGCTGCTGTAGTAATGAGCCACCTGGAGTAAATTACCAAGGCGGAAAAAATTCTCACAGACTGTAACAAAGTCGGCCTTGCAAACAGACTGGACAATGTGTTGTTAGTAGGGAATCAATTATGACGTGAGTTAAAACTGCATTTATTACATGCCTTTCTCGACAACAAAACAATATCGCATTTTGAAACCTGTAGATATCAAGAATTCACAACCATATTTTTCGCCTAAAGCCCATAAATCGGATATTTCTATGCGGCTCAATTTAGCAATAAACGATTCGCTCATTCATGTGTTAACAAAATGGCTGGTTTTTATTTTCAAGACTCTTCAACATAAATTAATTGTACACTCTTTGAAAAACACTTTTGAATCGATGTCTTTTATTGAAAATCTGAATGTCATTACAGACCCGATGCGTTCTGTTGATTTCAATCCTAACTTTCCAAGAGTGCCGCTATGAGAAGCAATAGATTCTATGTTTTCCATCTAACCAGCTCCATTTGTCTTTCAATCTTTGCTGACTGTTTGAAACGTTTGCTTTCACTCTGCACGGAAAATGTGCGACTCTATTTTATGGGTAAAGGCTTTCAGTAAATAAATGGTAAAGCCATGGAAAGTCCAGTCGGTCCTGATTTAGCCGATGTGTTGATGACTGAAGTTGACCAGACATTATAATCAGTCATGGACAAAATGAAGCTGTACAAACGGTATGTCGGCGGTATCTTATTGATTGAGCAAAACAAGAAACAAATAGGAAGAACAATTTAAGCTCCTAACTCAGCCCATCCATGTCTCTGAGTAACTGTCTAGTGACGAACTGAAAACAGTTTACCCTTCTTGGATATCCTGGTTAGACGCCGTTCAGATGGATATATTGAATGTCCAGTGCACCGTAAGCCAACGTGGACGGGAGAGTACATGCACTTCATGAGTTTTGCTGCTATGAGTTACGCTTCCTCCTAGTAATCTCCCGGAACGTTCGTCCACAAGTGTGCTAAACTCAGAACTTTTTACTACTCTCCTCCTCAATATCGTCGTCACTTAAAGAACTGAAAATTATTCGACTTTTATGCATGCTGTTCACCTGTCTGTTAGCTGAAACACTACACGATTCAGAAACATGCAGACAAATTGTTGCGTAGTATTCCATGGCCAGCCCTTCAGGATCACCATTTCATACGAGTTAGGGTGGTTCATAAGTTAGAATGATAGGCAGAAAGATGCTTGCCTGTGCGTTCCTGTCTCTGAGATGGTCGGTGAAAATTTGCATCGTACGGTGTGCAGGTCCAAAGAACAAGTGAATAGAACCAAGTGAATTGTAGATTCAATGAAAATGCTGGCTGCATTAATTTCATCAACGAACACTGAAACGCACTGAAACAACATCCAGCCAGATATCTGTGAGAGTGAATTAATGCGTCAACTGTGAAACTTGTAGTATCGGTTGTCGCTCACATATGCGCCTGTCGAATAACACATTAGAACTCTCAACCGATTCAGCCGCGACCACGACGTTGGGTAATGGGTTCCAATGTGGACGGACCCCAACTGTGGAAGAGCACTGTCCACGAAGCAATCTGGTTGTCACATTACTCAGTCTCAGTGTTCATGCTTATTCAGTGGGAGAAGATGTGCCAGTGAGGACCCGAGGTGTGACGTATTTTGTCGGTAAGAATTAAACCTCGCCCGAGATGTTTGCAATTGATTGGGAATTTACCTGATTCTGCTCGTCTTTCCGGGCAACGGGCTTTCCGGATCCTCATCATTCTTTTGCTACCTCATCTCTGAACACTTTCAATGGGTGCCAAATCCTTTCTAAGATAAGGACGCTAGACCTGTATGTCCGTTTCCAGTGTGGGCTGATTATGGGGGTGAGCAGAGTGGGAAACACTTTGGGCTGGGAGGCTCCACAAATTCATCCCAGATGACTCGCCGTCAGTTTGTCTCCTTAGCCACGGGAGCACAATTTGCAGACAGCCTCGAACTGCCTGGCGCTCTGGTCACTCGGTCTCTTCTGCAGGCAATTTTGATGGCGAACGTGCATGTATGTATGTATTCTAAGATTGCTGTTTGCGGGACGCGGCTGTTGACACGGAATCACCTGACGGCTCCGCAATCACCTTGTAATTGAGCCTACGTTCAGTCCGACAATCCTCTTCTCACGTGGGTGAGTGCTAATCAGGACCATAACTATTCAGTTTCCGCAGCAAGATGGAATGATCCACTCTGTCAATGGCTTTGGAAACCTCGATATAATGCTCGTCTAATGGCAAGTCTTGCGTTGATAGCATTCGTCAAAATATCACGAGTAACCAGCATGGGAACCACGGTGCTCCTGAGTGATGAGTTCGAAGTGTTCAATGCTGGTCCGGAGTGAGTCATGCAAATAACTCTCGGCTACCTTAGAGACCACTGGAAACGATGTCATTCGGTGATGGTTTTTGCTGGGTCATCTTTGCACCCATCTCTGAAGAAGGATGTGATTGTGATCTGTTTCCAGCTATATCGAATGTGGACGGGGTGGATTGTGAATCGATACTCTCTGCAACTTGTTTCCGATTTGTGACACTGACATTTGAGTTGATTCAGTTCAGCTGCCGCCCATTTAATCAGACTTTGTTCGTGATTTGCAGTCATGCCAACTCACGCACTGTTTTTGCAGAATGTTGACCGCCTCTGCGTGTGCACTGGTAAATCCACCGTCGTTTCGCATTTGCAATGTTAGCCGCTTGGCAGACTGCTTCCTGAAGATCCAGTCTCAACCTTTCACGAATACGTGAGTTCTTTATGTGCGATCCCATATACGTCCTACGCCATCTCTCCTGCTAACTATGTGAAACACCGTCCTGTAGGGAATGGGCAAGTCTCTGCCACACACCTACTTTTTACATCAGATTTGCGTGGTGTCTGCTCTCAGTGGGCTGTGAATCAAAGAGATGTCAAGAGATTTGTCCAGCTTATCAAAAGTCGAGACCACGTTGGCACAGAAACTTTCCCAGGAAACAGTTTCACTGTCGAGACTACCGGTAGCAGATGGATCTACTGGAGGGAATGTATAAGCTGAAGAGAGCTGGGTCGGTGTTTTTGGGCTGTACATTGAGGTCGTCATCTCGAATGGAACGGGGACCAGTCGAGGTATCTTTGGTCTTTTGGACTGAACTTGGAACCCGATTGGAGGTCATCTGGCGCAATAGTAAGAGCGGTAGTACTAGTATTCGCAGCAGCATATGGTTGTCTGCCATAGGATCCGGTTTTTCTTAATACGTGAGGGTGATACCAGTTCCTAACAGGTAACTGTGGATGAGCTGCGGACCCATGTTGCTTGTGTCTATTTCGCCATTTCATCCCTTGAGGTAGCCTGGCAGCACTTACTGAGGCGAACAGTATGCGCTGGCGACTGCTGGATCAGACAGGTGAAGTAGTGATGTCAGAAGTCGTCAGTAGCCTAAATCATGCACTGCTTGAATAACGGCATTTATGCTTTCGGAGTCAGACACAGTGTGTACAGTAGTGCTCCTGCGCCTTCGTTCATTAGTTGGTTGGGCCTCAGACAGCGGCTGAAGGCGTGTGTATTTGTCTTCATCGGGGTGTATCCCAACTGAGTTCTCAGTCCTGTTGTAAACTACTTGTCGCAACGTCAGCAGCATCTCTCACTCAGCTACGGGATGTAGAGTAACACCCAGTGCACGCGGCTTGAAGGCACACCTACAGTCAAAGCCCCTTCGAAATCTCAGAAATCGCTCTGGGGTGATGTGAAGAATATCCAACTGTTGAGAACATTTAAAAAAAATCGTCTTCGTCCGTGCTCTTCCCATTCTGCTGGCATTGCTGGACTACACTCACGCAGAGTGAACACATTTATATGTCGACACACAACTGTGAGCGAGTGTGGTGGTGGATATGCTGGTGTCCTCATCTATAGGGTTTGCGTTAGAGCGTCCGTCAACCTGAATAAGCTAGATTTTTTCCAGCTTATTTTAGTTCACTTTGACTACGTGGGTCAGCTCTAGTTGTGTGTCTTATATTTTGAGTGGTTTGACTGCGAACTTCTTTCTGGTTGGCAACGGTTAATAAAAGGTGGGTTGTTAGTCTGTCCAGCAAAATAGGCCTCGTGGTCCGCTTACTTTTTAGATATTGCCACAGTAGCTGGGGGCTACAGTTCGTGTTATCAGCATAGATCAAGTTAACGGGATGCTGAAACGATTGTCGCTTATTCGCGTCGTTTAACCCTGAAGCTCTTTTCTTCCTACTAGGAGTTGTTGGTTCACTAAGGTAGGGTGGAGTGTTTCGTGCATCATCGATGAGGCGACGGGTGTGACGCTCACTGAGTAACAGGCTGTGTAACGAACTTTAACCCTGTTCCGTGGTCACGGCAACTACAGAGGTTGGGAATACTTATCTTAGAATATGTTGTCGGGTTCTTCCTTGAAGCCCTATAGTCAGAGGTGGAGCCAGTTCACACATTGAGTGAGCTTAAAGCTTACACAAAAGACAGTTTAGAACCCTACCGTTTTTGCGCAATCAATTGTCGCAGTCTGCAAAACTTGAACGCATGATCGATTAAGCGCCCGCTGTAATGTAATAGTCAGCTCACCACAAATATACGACAAACATTTAAAAAGTGGGCACTCGAGACTAAACAGACTACCGACAATCAGCTACACTGATATCAGTAAAAATTGGGAGGAGTAGTGCAACATATAAATCTACAGGTAATAGGAAGTATAAAGTGGTTCATATTGCGGACGTCACGTGAAAGGTAGAGTCGAAAAGGTGTACGTCTGTCTGAGGATTATGATCGAGGTTAATTGGGGATTTGGGTTCGGGTGCGAAGCGGCTGATTTTCGACAAGTGGACGATAATGATCCCAAAATGGTAGGACTTCTGCGAATGTCCAACATACAACTGTATCTGTCATCCTTTCTACTTTCTGTACTTAACGCGAGATCCAATAGAATACAAATCTTAACGTTCAAGTTGAACACGCACATTTGATCACAAACATTCAGATAAGCTTTTCAGCTGGCTTTCTTTTGATAAGATCTAGACTCGTGTTTCGCACTCATTACAGCTAGTCAGTAATGCATACCCTTGTCACTGAATTCAAAGTTATGAAGCAAGCGTAAATGTAGACGCAAGGATAGGAGTCCGGTCGCGCTTTCATGAGGTACCATGTTGATCAATAAGTCAGTGGCCTGGCTTCAGATAAGACCATCAGAGTAGTGATCAAGTTCCCCAAAAGGAGACATTGCGTAAATCTAATCGATAACACCGCGATTAAGAATTGCGATATAGATCGGAATCTCCGGTCTCACTGAACCTGATAGACAGTATTTTAGATTACCGCGTAGCCGGAAATGTGATTGTTGCGACATTCAAATTGAAGTTTATCAATTTTCTGCCTACTCACCAATAATCTGGCCTTTAGCGAAGCTACGTTGAGCAGAACTCACCAGTCAACGCTGTGTGCACAAATGTGGTTGAAGTAACCCATAAGATTGCGGTGATGGTGGTGAGGTAACACTTAGTGTGAATGTATGCGTGTCCATACCCTGTCTATCTCTTTCTGTCTGTCGTATATAACCTACATGTTTTACGTTTTTGACTGATGACAGTAAGCAAACGTTAGCAGTTAGCAACACATTTTCTTGCAGTAATGAAAATTTTGTTTTGTCCAATATCTGTCCGTTTTGGCTCAAGATTAAAAACAGTGTTTTTCAATGGTTGTCTTGTTTGTACTGTTATATTGACCGTCCATCCTAGTGTATACTGAATAGCGGAATTTATGCAGTCAACGTGTGGATGACCCCCAAATCATGTTCAGTCAAGTGAATTCTGTCTCGATTTTCCGATACAGAGCCAATGTGTTGAAAGATAGAATAATGATGTATGAGTGCATGTTCCAGCAAGCTAGGGGTTTTCACTGGACGTATCTACGATTTAAAGTGTGCTCAAATGCAATTCGTCCAACATCATGGTGTTCGTTCACAATGGCTGTGGTTTGCTCCATCTAAGAAGTGTTGATGTTTTCGGGAGATAAGCACATTCAACATTCTGTACTGTACGCCCAATTCGTGTGAATTATCCTCTTGATGTTGATGAAAGTCTAAAGCTTGTGTAAATATAGGAACCCAAGCAAATTGGCTTTTTACCTTCTAAGATGAAACGTTACAAGAAACAAGATTAGCTCCTTTATTAAAGCAAGCGTGACAGTCCATCAATTTACACTTTTAATTTAGTCCGCTTGAATCTGTTCGAAGCTACGCCCAAAAACGTGCAGCCAGAATGTGCATTTCAACAGCTTTTCATTTCATTAGCAGTAAAGTACAATAGGTTTGTTATTACTGACAGAAACTCAGTAAAGAAAGCATTGTATGGAGTGGCCACACACAATTTATTTTTATTATGCAGTGTAATGACTGACGCTACATTTGTTTACTTACAGAACCCTGGAAAGTTACATCGTGTATTTTTGACGTTGCAATATCATCACGCTGAAACTTTGTAAAGTCTCCAGAGTTCCATTGTATTTTAGAATAAGCTTTATACGAAGAACACAGTGTACAGTACAGAATTTACAGAAACTGTCTGATGTGGATTGCATAGCCCGATTGTTAATACGCTGATTAAGCGATGGTTCATCTATGATCTAGTCTGGCCACAGTCGAAGCGATTGCGTAAGATGGTATTTTCTATTCTGATTACTGATCCCGACTGAATTTGCACAAACTGATGCAGCCGGCGTTTGAGACAAAGTCAGAAGATTAGGCGCTAGATTAAAAATAAGTTACTGATCAGTAGTCGGGGATTTGGTTTATTTTCAAGTTGAGCAGCACTCACAGTTGATCACAGTCTCCGCATTCAGATAGACTTTCCAGTCAACCTCTTTCGAAAAGAAGCACTAGACTCGAGTTTCGCTCTCATCAGTGCTCGTCAGTAGTGCATTTGCTTGCCACGGCCGGGATTTGAAGTCCGGACATTCCAACCATGAGGCAACCGTGTTAACCACTGCGCCATTGACCTCACATTAGGCACGACCGAATCATCAAATCTGAACGCTCAACCACTCTCGCTTGTGTGTTGACCAATCTAGCACCTAAAGAGCTGTGCAAGCTCGCATATTTCACCGAACTGTTCTACCTTAAGAAGTCAATCTTGCAAACAGCTGTTTTCGGTAATTCTAATCAGGCTTTTACAAATACACGGGAATAAGTGCGGGTTAAATATGAATTGATGTCGAGTTAAGCGGGACATTAAAATTAGAGAAATGATACGGATCACAGTCTACTGAGGGAGGGTGGGGGGTGTTGGTGAATGTGTACGGGTGTTACACGTGCCTGTCATGAGATATACGTTCATCAGTAGTGCATATCCTTGCGTTCAGATTTGATAATTCGGTCGTGCCTAATGTGAGGTCAATGGCGCAGTGGTTAACACGGTTGCCTCATGATTGGAATGACCGGAGTTCAAATCCCGGCCGCGGCAACGGTATGCACTACTGACGAGCTCTAATGAGAGCGAAACTCGAGTCTAGTGGTTCTTTTCGAAAGAGGCTGGCTGGAAAGTCTATCTGAATGCGGAAGCCGCGATCAAATGTGATTGCTGCTCAACTTAAAAATAAGTTGTTGAGAAAAATACTCTCAGAATCGAACGGCTATTAATGGCACATAAAGAAGCGCAAATTTCGAAGTTATTTTTTGTGTGTTTAAGCATGAGTTATTGTTAGATCCGAGTAGTGTGAGGTCGACCATGGCTAGGCTAACCGTAATAACATAGTGAACAAACACAACACAGAAATGACATCTCTAATCAGTAATCTGAATCCATGTAGGATGGTCATTGACTGCTGAGATCACTGCACAAAAAGTTGAATGGTCACTGCCCACGGAGAACGTTTTTTCACGCTTTGTCGTAATGATATCACAGTCGTGGTAACACATACACCTAGTTTACAGAAGTGTAGAAAAACTTCCGCTACTGCCGTTCGGCGACTGTACAGACGGAGATCACAGCACATATATGTTTGGTGCTGTATGTTCATTTTACTGGGTTTGAATAATGTACATGGATGATTTGTAAGGTTTGCTCTTCAGAAATATGATATTACGAGTCATAATCTTAATAGAACTAAGTGTTCCAGTGAACTCAGTCGAACTCACTAATTTGAGCTTCCAAAAAAGCCATTATTCTGAGTTTGTTACACATGATGAGGGTCTGATGGAAAGTAGGTTACCGCTCCATTCAGATAAATTTGCATAACTAGATCAGACGTAGATTTGCACCTTGTAGGTGGTCGACTGCATATGACACTGCAACTGACGCAGTCGGACACATGTTAGCTAGGTTCCTTGATCACAGTAAAATTACTGGAAAATAGGATCATTTCAACAACCTCCAAGCGATGTTACCATTTTTTTTGTATATAATCTATTATTCATAAGTACAAATAGAACGGTAAACAGAAAGCTCGTACCTGTGAACATTTCAGTTTCAATCGGAAGCGGTTAATTCAGACTGAGCCATAATATGCCATACTTGGAAGCAAGTAGTACACCTGAGGAAATGAGTATACAGTCTTGATCTTATTATACCCTTAATGTTGTTCTAAAATGTACATTTGTCTTACCTTTTCCTTCAACATCTCTTATTGTGCTTTTCACGCAGCTCTGCTACAGTTTTGATTTGTTTCTCTATATGTGTGTTTCTAAGAGTAACTTAACTCCTTGTAAATAAGAACAGAATAATATAACTAATGTTGTGGATGTAGGTACTCGCACGATGTGTAGAACACTGACACCTAAAACAAATTGATGAACGGTTAATTTGTGGAGTAGTTCCCGATGGAATTCGCAGCACAGTTGAATTAAAAACACTACTGCCATTAAACAAACTTCGAAAGGTAATTGGGATTTGTTTTCCGTCTATTCGGAAAAACTAAATTACACTTTCTTGTCGTGGCATTTGCTACGGTTTTCGGTTTACCACCTGTTGCTGGTGTACATTCCAAACCTTCACCATTACGTTCACCTCGTATCTGATTGGCTACCAACGTTCGTATGATGCATCGCGACTATGATTGGTTTAACCTTAATTCGCTCACTGATTTAATGTCCCTTGTGTACGTCTGCTGGGCAGATTGCAAACATATTAGTTTACGTTCGCTACCGCAGCCTTGTGCTCTGATTTAAGATGTAACACTACCGTCTCTTTTTGTGTTAGTCTTGAAAGCAAACGGTTCTCAGTTCATCGTGCTATCGAATAGACAGCTCATTTTGATGAGCTAGTTGTGTTGCTATGCAACATAAGTTGCACACGGAGTTAAGATGGGGGTTGTACATACATTAATCCAAAAAGTTTGTACCGAAATCGGAAAAAGCCAATATTCGTACTTTGTGGATACTATCTTAGTGGGATGTAAAGTTTCCATAATGCGTTCCAATGCACAGGGGAGGATTAACTACGAGTTTTGCCTTTGCTTAAGAAGATAGCTCATTTCTGACTTCTGTCCAATATTATTTGTTATACTACTTTTAAAAAAATCAGTCACAAACCATCAGTGAGACGTTATTACACCTTCGTGTAGTCGACTATTTTCCATACTTCAGCAGTTCGCTTCGGTGGAATGATTAGCCATTAAATCTAACCAAATTGTCTGTTCTCATCGATAAATACAGGTTTGGCCTGGTGAGCAACTCAGGTCGAGGCGTTTTCTAGTTGTTTTATCAAATGTTCTGTATGTGGTTCAATCGAAGGAGACAAGTGCGTCAAACCGTCAATTTTTATAAATCATATTGGTAAACAGATCAACAATTGTCTAACATACTCAGAGAATTCCAATGCATTTTCAACTATAAAACACCTAGTAGTTCAATTTAAACAACTCGGGAAAGCATTATTTCATCCAAACACAATGAAGTCCTTTGGTTTTCCAGTGCTTTTGTGGAAAAACAAAAATGAGATTCGCCAAAAATGCTCTAAATGCTTTCTAAGATCTGATGAGTTGCCCATCCGCCTGTCCATCTTCATTCCACTGTCTGTCTAGGCGGCAGTCCTCAGCCTACCTTGATCTGACTATTACATTCTGTACCTCATCATTAAAGTTGGAATGTTTGTCACTGGCTTTCCGTATTCTTCCATCGATGGGCCATATTGAGCCAATTCACTATGAGGAAAACCTTAGTCCACAACGATCAAGAGGTGAATAGGACTCACTGCAAGGCAGGGCGAAATTGCAAGGTCTGACGTTCTATTTTACCACATGAGCGCCCGTTACCTTCAGCCGTTTTTCCAAGCTTTTCTTGACTGTTCCAAAGTCTTCGCGTTGTTCTTGTTTCACTGACATTCGTGTAGTAAAAATACCCTGCTTCAAGTTTTTGTACAGTTCTGTGAAAATTAACCTCGTAATCAAATTCTCGATCGCGAAATCACGAACGATCTTATTTCGGTCAATGCTTGTCAGAATGCAAGACGCCGATGAGGTGACATTAATGGTTTTTGCACACTTCGCCCAATCACGTGCATGCTGTGCATGTACATACAGCTCGGAAACCCATACAGCCTCTTTCCAAAGTGTGCGTATTTGGACTGTTAATCGCAGGAGGAACAGGTCTACAGGCATTTGATAATATTACGGATGTATGTCTGAGAAATATCCTCTTATACCTATCAACCTTATCAACTTCGTGATAGGAATGCCTGTAAGTCCAAAAGTACCCAAAGTTTGTTGGCAAGTCCTGTTCAGGAGGCGTCAAAATAAAAACTTTAAGTCGGTAAAAACAATCCACACTGAATCAGCTTGATAAACAGCAAGATTCTACGGTGTAAAATCTCACAAGCTGAAAGATAATTATTCACTTTTTTACGAAACAAATAATTGAAAACGAGTTCACTGCCTCTGCTCAACCAGGTTACCAGGAGAACATTCGCTAGAACCATCAAACTGAGTGTATCACACTTACTCTGTTCTACGCCTTGGTAGTAGCACAAGTTGGACGCTTTCAATTGATTATGTTTCTCTGAGAGACGTTTGAAATACGACATAATAATTTGCTTTGACCAAACAAAAGATTTCGATTCAGACTCCAGGGAAGATCTCGATATAACTAAGAACACACTGATCATCTTATGATGTAATCGTAAGCCTTGGAGTGTAACTGAATAATGCTCAGATGCATTGAGACAACCTTAGTTCAGTCCCGATAATATACTCAGCTTGTCAGTCAAAGATGCCAGGATAGTGCTTGCAAATCGAAACAAATAGTAATTACAAACTAAATGTTATTTTTCCAAATCAGAGCAGGTTTTGTAAGGTTGTATACTAACTGAACAAACTGATTGTGTCTTGGGTCAATAAATGCCGTCTTTTAATTTCCTTTTGGCTTATGGGTAGCTAGGATCACCAGTTTCTGCTGTATTCTGCCGGCAAAGGTTGCCAAAATCTATAAACAGATTTTAATAGATAGTTCAATACTCAGCATAAAGAAGGCCCTTTAACCGCCGATTTGTTGCAGTGTGCTATGTTTGTTCGTCAGCGTATTATTGATTTGTCAAAGTATGTTGGGTTTGCCTAACCGTAGGTTGTTGAACTCTTTGTTTAATCAAGGTTCAGTTTGTAACCGACCCACAATCTTCATTCCTAATTTACTGTTTGAACTATGCTTCATTGTTTCTGCCTTATATCCTGTTCCATCTTGTTAAATTGTTATATTCGGCTAATCGAGATGATAGCATCTATTCTGACAACTTCTTTCGTATTGCGCACTGAATGCTACTTCATCCGTTTATCATGAATCTTGACTTTCTGATCACTATCGTGTTATCACATTAATGCAATCTTCCAACTGGCCATACAAGGGACTTTTGTTTTGAACGATTCAAGTCATCTTGCTGGCCTATAGGGTCATCATCTGTTTCTTATCTACCCGTCAATGTGTCTTCATATTAAATGGGCAAGTCGCTCTTTGGTAAATTTACCCGGAATTTGTTTTATATTTGTGAAAATGCCAAACTCTTTACTACTCAGTTCATCTTATAGATTGACCTGGATTATGTGGACTCAACACTGTTCAACCGCTAAATGGTGAGATGACTCACTGGAACCCGCTTCGAAGGCGACGTTATCTGTAAACTTATATGATACCTTTTAATTTATCGAACACACAAAACAGTAGCCTCCATTGACGAAGATTGATGTACTCAAATGTTTTCACAGAACATGTTACTGCCATTAGAAGCAAATTATTATGCTGGGCTACTTTTCTGAAACAGGACTTGATATTGGTATATCAGTACTAAACTAAAAGAACGTATATTACAGGACACTCCCAACCTGCATCTTACAACAACTGGACAAATGCTGTGGCCACTGGACTCTTCGGTGAAACCTCTTGGTCGATTTGTTGTTTTGTTTGTTTTAATGCACTAGCAGATGGCCTAGTCAAGGTTCGGATGAAATCAGCATATGTTGGAGATTAGAAATGTACAATTACCTCCACAATACATTAATCTCACTGTTGATGATACTATCTTCACATGTACCGACAAATGATCTGTAACATTCGACCAGCCGTACAGACAAAGAATAATTAGACAGGCTATTCGACAGTCCATCAGTGTGGTGCACATAACACAATATGCCACCGAGAATGTGTCACGGACCGTTTGCTAGGGTAGTTGGGGAAAACCACATTAAATTTGGATATTCCTTCATGGAAGTTTTTCAGATATAAATCTGGCAAGAATGTGATATTCTCTGAGATTACTTGCTTGTTTATGAAGATTTTGAAAATTTGCAAAATATTCTATCAGTTTACAAGCGCCTGTAAAACTTTTGTGTGCGTAATCAGGTTTCGTGTTGTGATTCTTCCCGTTTTGTTATACCGTACTAATTCCAAACATTGACTACTGATAACATCACCTTGTGTGTTCAACGGAAAGGTGGTCTTGGATTTCAAATTGAACACCACACACACGCGTCCACAGTACTTGTATTCAAATAGACCTTTCGATCGACTCCGTTCGTAGGGAAGCACTAGACTCGAGTTTCACTCCTATTAGAGCTCGTCAGTGGTGCATATCCATGTCCGGGCAGGAGTATGCACTCCGACCCTAGTGTTTCTCAGACCAACATGTTGACCACAACGTCGTTCGAAATCCCCGAAATTTACTCCTTACTTTATACATTGCTCGATTCGTTCAGAGAAATCTGTGACTTCAGTCTAACTGGGAAGTCCCTGATGACAGGGTTACCGATTCGTGTGAACAGGACAGTTACTGCTTCTCCTATCCAGACGATCGAGAGCTCTGACCACTTTTCACACAAGGCTACAGTTGACCTTTTAGCTATGATTAATCGACCATGCCTAGTGTGCCGTTACTGGCTTTGTGGTCAACACTCTTGTCTCACAAACACAAGGGTCAGAGTGCAAATTCCGGTCCGGATGAGGGCTTGCTCTACTGATGCGCCCTATTGAGAGCGAAACTCGAGTGCAGTGCTTCCTTACGAAGTGGGCAGGCCGAAAAGCTTATTTGAGTGTAACGACTGCAATCGAGTGAGTGATGTTCAGTTTGAAATAATCTAAGTCCTCGAGGTTTGGTCCTTATTTTTAAGCCATTCGCTAACGTTTGCTGTCATTGTTGTTCGGAACTGTTGGCCATCAAAATGGCAGTTGTTTTATTGCCGTACGATGTTAATTCTCACTTCAGTCATACTAATTTGACCTAGCTGTGAATTGCGTTACTGACTTTCCCGACCACGGAATTCACAAAATAACTATTTCACAAAGTTCGGTAGTTGACCTTCACAGAAGTGGGTTCACTGTTAAACAACCGGAGGACGCTCCTTTTATCCAACGGCATGTTTGATATTCACAGATTGAAACTCGAGATCTACACTGAAACAGTTGAAAGAAACCTTCTGTAATTAAACGCTGTAATGAGTTACCGGATTTGGTTTTGGGGACGAATGCACTTAACACAGTCATTCACCGAAGTGATTCGCATCGATCACGCAGATGAAGGTGAACTTCTTAAACAATGTTTAACCCGTTAAATATACAATCATTAATTAAAACAGGCTTTGCTAATGGACCGCATGAAATGTGGTTCGATCTTCCCTCACCGTTTTAGAGAAGGAGGCGAGAGCACAAATTATCTATAGTTGACAACGATCATGTGACTTCTCTCATTATTCCGGCTGCAATCGTGCTCCTCTGTTCGTCTGATCTGCATGCACTGCTGTAAATGTATTGTTTGTTTCCGAAACCCATTGCGTTCTTCTGGCTCTGTGCTTGTCGGGACCACAGCTCGATTGTTGATCGACAAACGCGTTCTCAATCGTTAGTGATCAAAGGTGAACTGTACACACACTTGTTCACTATCGTCCTTGAAGCTCCGGTTTCTAAAACCCACACGGAACAAGTTATAATTTCTAAGTTGTATAGCGTTTGAAGACTTTTATCACATTATATCAGCAGGAATCAGGATTCAAATTGCCCAAACGAATTGAATGATAAGTGTCCCAAGAGTTGAGGAAAGTTCTCCTGGGCGTCGGAAACTGCACCAAATGTGAGATTTGGTTGCGAACTTTCAGTGTCTGAGTACTTCTAAGCGTATTTTATTGAATATTGATAAAAGACGAAGCATGGTCTATTTTCGACTAATTTCTACGCTAGTATGAAATAAAAGATGAATTACAAATAAGCGGTAAACAATTCCGCAGGAAGTTCGCAGCGATATTTAGACGACGGAATCATTTTCTGGTTGAGAACTATATAAGTTTTCTAGGCTAATCACTTTTATTGACTGGCACAGCGACACTGTATCATCTATCGTTTTCGCGATCACTGTAGTCGTGCAGCTCATTGGTGAGGGTGTACAAATTTGTAGCTAACACTTCACGCCAAGGCAGCTAACGTCGATTGTCGATCACAACTTCAACTTTCGCGTGCAGCTTGGCTTTATGCAGAAGTATCTCCACAATTTTTACGGTAGATCTTCTAAGAGATCACAAATATGGTTAACGCAAAAAGATGGTAAATGGACTGAACCATTGTAAACCATTTTTAAGATAAATGTTCATGATGCTTCTTTAGGTTTCTGGAATGGATTCGCGGCTTACCAGTAGATATTTAAATTTCCAGCCACCTGTCAGTTTATTCACATTATTCACTCAGCTTAACGATTTTCACGCAATCGTGTTGATTAAAACAAATGCAACCACTTCATCTGTAGGCACTTGTGGAAAATGTTGACTAGCTGAATGTACAATATGCACTAAGACCTACCTTAATGATGTCTACTGTGACCTCCATTATTCAGCCAGTGCAAACCCGTAAACTGTCGCTGGTCGAGATGGTAGCGATGCAATTCACATGCTATTTGTCAGTCATATCCGAGATGAATGAACGCTGAAAATGGATCCGTTTGTTTTTGCAAGGTGTTTTATATGAACAAAGAAGAAAAAAAGTTGCTTACGAAATGAAAAAGCGAACTCACTAATTTACGCACTTAAGCACTCTTTGACCTCATTGTGTGGAAATTATCTACTCGTTGCAAGGTCGACGGAGAAATACAGGTTACCAAATAACCTAATTTCACACTTTCAGGTAACATTTGGACGTTCGTAGAGATGAAGTAAACCCAAAATTGAGCGAACAGAATCAAAGAGTTTTATGGAAAAATGTTCTGCAGTTCGCACAACATTTAGGGTGACCTAATTAAAATGTGTCAGGTGAGACAAACCACCAAATTTAAGAATGAGCTTAGTAGTTGTCAAACTATTATGATCTTTTAGGGGCAAAATAACACTTAACAGGAAGTCTGTTTCTTATCACTCAAGTATAATAAAAACTGAAGGCTGCAAACGTCCCTAAGAAGCTTGCTAGTGTGAACGGATAAACTTCAGATTGGAGAAAATGAGGGCTAGTGTTTGATCGTAGGATCGAGTGTCTGTTGCTGAAAATCCATGTGCGCATCTTATCGATTTCACCAGTCATAGAATGTATTTAGCAGAGTGACAATTTAACTCGTTGCATTCCTAAGGTCCTTAGCCTCAACACGAAGGTCAGTTCATTAACCAGGAATGAGCCCTTGGAATAAGTGGCTGCTTGGGGTATCTGGATGTGCACAATCAGAACGAATTTCTTCAAAATACTCCGACCTCAACAGCCACTGAACCAGATGAGTGAAGGAAATGATCGGCGTATAACTCCGTAAAGAATAATACTGCTCTAGAATTTACGACCATGCTGAATGGATCGGTGGTGTAAACAGCAATCGATTGTTGAAATTGTCTCTGACCCGATTTGGACGAACAGGACTAAGATTATTATGTTGGGTGCCGTTAAAAATTGGGCTTCGATCGAAGATGTTAAGTACAGTATCGAAATCCTGAACATTTTCCCCCACCATTAACTGAAGTTTTTCCCTTTCGTTTTTTATTGCAAAGTAGTCGTCAGAACCGTACAGAGGATTAGTAGGTTGGTCTACACACTAACATACACAATAGGTTTCGGTGAGAGGTTGAGGATTATTCAAAAACGACTGTGGCTGAGCGTTCACATATGATGATCCAGTGGTACCTAATGTGAGGTCAACGGACTTGTGGTGAACATGGTTGCCTCGGGAAAGGGTGACCGAAATTCTAATCTCATCAGTGGCAAGGATATACACTACTGACGAGCTCTAACAAAAGCGAAACTCAAATCTAACGTTTAATTCCGAAAAGGGCTGACTGAACTGTCTGTGGGAATGAAATAGCTACGATCAATTGTAAGTGATGTTCAGTTTATGTAAAACCATCATTGTGCCGTTGTTTTGGACAATCTTCTGTCTTTCGTGACATCAATCAAAACAACGCCTTTAGAAAACGCAATAACACCAGAAAGGTAACGATGGTAGCAGATGGGAGTGAAACTAACTTTATGTTTTCGAGCGTTCTTCGTACGGTAAACACAAATGGTAGCCGAATTTCCAATCATTTCAAAACTGAACGGCAATGCATCAAAGTTACGCGTGCAAATTATGCAGTTGTGTAGCATCAATGCCTTCGTCTTCACGTGACAGTTTTAAGTTTGAAAGCATAGACACCTTAAAGTCTAGACGTAAGGAGATTTCTCGTGCACGTAGCTTAATTTGTCCTTCGTTGCATTAACCTAACCACTGTGTCTGTCAGCAAGGCATCCTGCCAGCTCAGTTGATGAATAATTCCGATTGTTTCCGTTTATGCTGCCCAATATTTTCTAGTTCCCAACTGGATAGTTAACTAAAAGTAATTTACTTTGTATTAAAGTTTTAGTTACCGAAAAACCACATTCAGGTTCAATTAGACACGTAAACTTGCAAATGACAAGTGCATGAAAATGAACAAATTTGAAGTATTTGTGGCTTAACTTTGTACATTAACGTGAAACAAACCATTAAGGTTTTTCTTTGTGATCATCAACTGGCCGATCGTTAGTGACTGCGATTACGTGTAGTAACGCTGATGGAATTCAACCGAGTTTACTAAATCGGTTTTCTGGTCAAATAAAACCCTTTAAACGCCTTATCTGCGAACTACAAAGTGTACGGGTACACACGAAATACATCCAAACGGTAATCGTTAAACAGCCTTAGAAGTTGGTTGAAAGTACAGTTGTTACAAGGTAAAACCTGAGTAAATAATAACGTTATTTGGTTACATGTCGAATAAAACAGTCAGAAAAGGCATAGCAACTTAACTTACTTCGATCACCAGTTCTGCCATGAAATAGAGGTCCAGTAACTGGTCTGTGTATCTGAGGGCGCAGATGACGACAAAGTCAAAAGTTTAGTTACAACAAACTGAACGCCAGTCATAATTTTACGAAATAACCATATTGATCACCAGGCCACTGATCTCACATTAGGCATGATTAAATTACCATTTGCCCAAATTCAACCACACTCGTCTGTGAGTAATGTTCAGATTGCATTTTGCCCTCGAGACGGGCTTGTTGACTCCAGTCACTGATCCTACGATTAGGACTTCCGAGTTAGGTGGACACATCTAAGTCCACTGAGGCTACAGAGTAATATTTTGAAACACTGATGGGTAGTCGTGTTGCTTGATTTACACTGATGTCTAGACACAACTGTTCGCAGGCTTTTCAGTCGCTTAGACGTTTCAGACAGCCTCCACTGAAAAAGAATAGATGTATTTCAGTTTTACAACGCGTCGGCAACGCATCGCCTTGACATGAGTAAAAAAAATTAGAAAACAATGTTTTGGCTGATCAAAATCTGGATAGAGCAGTATAAGTGAGTTTGACTGTTGCGGATCACGGATTGAACCCGTGGAACTTTGCAGAGTATGACGGATGGATGGAGTAATGTGAGAATGGTCTTCGTTATGTGATTCGTTTGCTGAATGAAGCTTTCATGGGGTCAAAAATCCTCGCCGTAGGACCGTATACTCTTTTGCTCATGTCGCATCGTAAAAGCAACGTGTTGATCAGCATGCTGTGTAGCAGTGAAGTCATTCCTGTCAGTGCGTCGCATGGGAGTGTGTGTGACAAAACCCGCATAATTGGTGTGACAGTGTTTCTGGCCATGATCTATGCCAAACATTGGGCAGGTTAATGTATGGTTCACACCGACACTAACGTTGCTGACAGAGTTGAATCCACTAACTACATCAGGCGCTGCACCGGTTGTCGATTGAATGAACATAACTGCCTCTGTAGTTCACATTATCTTTTAACATATGTATCACAAGGTTATCAGCGTCGAGATATCACGTATTGAATAAGACATGTTAGGGAGCTAACTGGCCTGAATTTGTACATAGCAATCCCAGCAAGTTAATCAAGAAACATGTAGGATAGGTGCACTGGAACTGTGATGCTGGGCTTACCATGATGACTCCTTGGACTGAACGACAGTCTGTCAGAATCGGACGAAGTCATTCGAAACCTCACGGCACACATCAACTTGTTGGATCAACTGCCTCCTGGCTGCAAATCAGCCATAACGCGATCATAGATCTATTTGTGGCATTTCGCAATATATCAGTCGCGCAAGGCTGTTGGAATTATAAAACTAGAACACCCACATACCAAACCTAAAGCAATGTCAGACGGAAAAGTTTAACTTTCATATGAAAGTGCTCACAAAGTCTTTCATCCTCTGAACTATCACGAGGTGAATCTGAGTGTTCGGCATTCTACAAGGCTTCAGTGTATGCATCAACATATTAAACACTCATTCTGTAATGATTATCTACAGAAAGTGGACGATTGTGCAAATTACGTTTTCTAGTGGCGTACCGAGTGCTTTTTTACTCCTAACTCCTAAACATATTGGGCTCTAGCTGAAGGTTTTAAGCCATCTCAAGTTTGCTCACTGATATCAAGAGGAAAACGGTAAACGTGGGGGAGATAACAAGATCGCACAAATGGCACACTGATATCTGGAATCGGAACAAAACTGAGAAAATTGGAAGGGTAAACAGAATAATTGCTGACTGCTTCCACTGGTACGGTTAGTGCGTTTCGAGAAGATCGATTAGTAGACCAATAATCACTTGTTTCATCCTGTCTGAACCGAAAGAAAATTCCAGTAGTTGCAGGTAACCGAATATGGTTGCGTTCTAAGAGTCGAGAGGTTACAGTTAGAAGTTCAAATAGGAAGAGGACGAAGAACGATATCGAAGACAACGCTTGATGAGGAAAGAAAATGTGTAACATCACATCCAATGTGGGCAAGAACAGGTGGGTTACAGCTGTCGTAGTTGCCACCATGTGTTTTTACTTGTGCGTAGCAGCCAGTTTAACCAGCAATCTATCCTCCGATTCCACTTCTGCTGAAAGAGAAGGGAGAGGTCAGGACTAATGAACATTTACGTGCCGTTGTATTTGTTAGCGTTCATACATGGTTCATTTCAATTTTATAACATATGGTATTAATAAGCGTCCGGTGTTTTTCTATGGAGATAACTCTGGGTGAATGCTACAGTACGAAAATCTATATTAGGTTCGTGACAATAAATTCTAACA
This sequence comes from Paragonimus westermani, assembly GCA_008508345.1. Classification (NCBI taxonomy): domain Eukaryota; kingdom Metazoa; phylum Platyhelminthes; class Trematoda; order Plagiorchiida; family Troglotrematidae; genus Paragonimus; species Paragonimus westermani. Next base: position 143,040 of record QNGE01001433.1, on the reverse strand, counting down.
GTCGAAAAGATATTCGTGAAACTGAAGAACCTATTTCCTTTTGTGGCAGTTGATGATGATTAATTACTCCGGTTTCTGACAAAGCATTAAAACTTTCGAACGGGGAATGTTTTTCATTACGCTAACGGTTATCTGACCGTATGAATCCTCAGTGCAATCTGATTTTATGATGCAACTGGTAGAAGCGTTCATAATATTTCTTCCAGAAAGGTATTTAAATTATCTACGTGAGAGATGCTTGAATTATTGACCCACTTTCATTGCCAGTGCATGCTGAAGCCGTCAAGAAAGTGACATTTTTTAACAATTGAACGTTAATAATGCAAAGTGTGCTTAGTTGATTGTTCCTTCCAGAAATGATAAAAACGAGTAATCGAATTCATTGGAGCTTGAAGTTGTTTCTCTTAATCATTCTTAAAACTGTGATGGTGATTGGTTATCATATCTTCAAGAGCTAGAGTCTGGATAACCTCAGTAAAAACTATCAGGAAGTTAGATATTGAAATGACCTCTTCAGTATAAGTTGGAATACTGAGAACTAACCGGATATTGTTGTTAGGACCAGCATCTGTGCAACATGTATGCTTATACTCGCACGCTTAACAAAGCTAACAGTCATGTTCATCTGTTCAACGGTTTTGGTGAATGTTCACTTCGTTTGTTCAGTTACTGTGCTCGCTTTTCTCCGCCCCATTGGTACAGATATATCTCTACCGCTAGTATGCTTCTCGCTGTTTTAGCAGGTGCTTGCAGCTTTCACGTTCAACAGACCTGACAAATATCTTAATATCAAACTGTCGTTCAGGTCAGTCACACTGATTGAATATGGAGTAGTATAGCTTCTTGTTTCTTTATGTCAATATCGACCCTCTACTATTCACCTTATACCGTATGTACTAGAAGATCAGTGTTATGTTCTTTATTTTCGAAGCTTCATGAACACACACTGCATCTTCATCAAGATTGAGGACGTCTGACTGCTAGTACAGTTCCTCGCAGACAGCTGATGTGTATTCACCTATTCTTCGGAATAAACACTGTAACTGTAATTATTTCTCACAAGCGCCGCTGACAGCCAAGTGCACGCAGAGGGCCTGGTCTAATAGGTCATAAAAGATATCTCGATGATCTTCCCTTGAAACTGTGACGCAGAAATGGGCACGTAATTGTTAGTGGCCTTCAATAGCTCTCTAAGTTTCTCCTTAGATGTCCACAAATGCGCTTTCTTGGGTTACTGTTATTTTGTTTCTCTTACCTGGTACGCAACGGTCCGAGAAAACCCACTTCCAGTGCAATCGGCTCCCACTTAATTGGCACTGGCCATCAAGTAGATCCGGCTGAAGCTTTTCGAGTCATCTACAAAGTCTACGAAGCTTACTCCAAAGTTGTCAGAACGGGATTGTTAAAAAGGGCCATCCGATTCTACAATCCTTGTTTGTGGACACTTACAAATACAATCGATCATAAAGTGTTAATTTAGCCGAAATTATATCTGCAACCTGAGTTTTGGTTATTCACATGATGTCGGACCTCAGCTTTGATGAACCTCAACAGGTGTTTCAGCAAATTCTGTCTATTTTTTCTTTAGCTCAAAAATATCAGTTCTCATATTTGCGTATCCTAGAGCGTTCAGGACTGTGCTGCGGACTGGCATTTCAGTCGGATCGCTGCTAGCATCGGTCGCTCCAGACTGGTTCATACCTTACAAATTAGGCAACCTACCCTCCATGCTGATAGGTAGTAAACAAGTTTCGATTGATAAATTGAATAGTACTCACAGTTGGTCGCCGCGTTTGCGTTCCCATAGGGATTTTGATCAACCCCTTTCAAGGGGATATAATACACTCGTGTTTTTTGTTGGGGTTCGTTGATAGTGCAGTTGGGATTTGAACTGTGAATGTCTGTCGGCATAGCAACCACTTGCTATGGTCACAGCGATTTCAAGCTCCTAAGCACACTGGCCGGGAAGATTAGCTTTTGCAGGTATCAGATGAGGGAACGTAATTTCAGTGGACTGTATGTGCTAGCTACCCGTTCGATGAAGAGATTACGAAAATGATCACTGATGCAATGTAATAAACACTTCATGGGACCTATATAAAATAGTTGTTGTTGGAAATCTGTCTATAAAATTGTTGGCTGCATATTTTTACTAAAACTGTATGGAAACTAGTTGCTGTAAACTGTTGGGATAGATCATGTGCGTTGAGTTTTACAGGTGTCGTAAGTTCTGCATGTTGTGCAGTGACCCTATGTTCACACCTGCCAGAAAGCCGATATGGATTAGTGTGATGGATTACTACTGGTAACAGTGAGTGTCCCTGACGAAATGACGAATACAATGGGAAGCAAATCGACCAAGTATTAACGTGCTCATCAGTAAGTTACAAGAAGGTACTTTTGCAAGGGTTGAATGAGATATTTTAGCAATTAAACTAATGTTATTGAATGTAAAATAGACCGTTGTTACGGCTAGTTTGCGGTTTATCACATCGTAACAATTAACATTTAACAAGGGAAGACATTCAGACTATTTAGCTAAATGAGGCGGCAGGGAAATTATGGAACAGGAACTGGGCGTTGTCTTGAATGTCTTATAAATACAGTCAACTTCGGCCCAGTACATGCACAGCTCACTTCAAAAAGTGATTCGCCAACCTACTCCTAGGTCAGGAGTGGTGCTCTCTCTTAGTCAGCAACTGACTGAGTGATATTCAAAGTGAACCGAACGGCATACTGCCTGAGCTCACTGGTGGGGTGTTCTGATTCACAATGTAGATAAAAACGCAGCAAGGAAGGAGTCGTTGCAAAGAACTACTATTGACATGAACTGCGAAAACATTGAAATGGGGCAGTGATGAACGCTGTGTGATGAATGCAGTACATTTTGATAACTTACTTGAATGAACTGACGTTAATGGATAATAAGCAACATGCTATAATGGCACACTGGAGAGGTTTCTGTTACCACTGATTGAATCACTGTCACATGGGCTGCCATCTCTCGACATGGTGGTGACCACAACACGCACCATACACAATGACACCACTGTCAGTCTCCAGAGCTAGTTCAGTCGTAAATGAAACTGTGCATTCTGTATCCTAACCAAACTGGTATACGAAATGTCACAGTGTATAATTCATCAACAAACGTCAATAAATGAGAAGTGAACAGATCAAGCCCTTCTATATGCAGAACACTTGCTGGAGATATGCCCAAGTAACTGATAGTGGACTTCAAGAGAGGTGAACTACATCTTACTAAGTTCATCCAAAGAATTACCAACATGTAGGATATTTATGTAACCTCAGGCTGACATATCTATGCAATGCAATGAACAGTGAGAAACGGTAGTAGAATACGAGAGATTACTAGTACAAATACATTCACAAACGGTTCGAACATTGCACACTGAAAGTATCCTCTGCTATGCCAGGATAACGAAACCTGTACATAGAACTCTTCAGTAAAATGACTCGGCAAATATAACACGAATGAGGCGCAAAATACTATCACTGAATCCACCTTTTCTTGCTGGTCCCGTTTACTTTCCGGTAGTCCAGTTAAATGCTGCAGATATTGAGGGATTATGCGGCTAACCGCGTGTCATTGGAGTGAATGTTACTAGCGTCTTGGTGATAGGTGGTGTCGTTAACTTCGACCGGAAAACAGAACCCAGCAATAGGCTGTCCTGCTGCCTGCTACAGCCCGGTTATTTGTTTGCAAGTTGAATATATCCTGACATTGAATGTTTGAGTTTAAACTTTGGCTCATTAATCACAGCACAGTGAGTTTCACAGAGCGGTTGGTTCAGTGAAGTGGACAATAATTCACTATTCTACCTCTTCCAACCTAGCAAATCTGCCAAATTAATTATCAAAAGTGCCTGAATGTGAAATGAACACATGATAGCAAAAAAACTTTATCTAACTTCAGTTCGACTGAATTGCAGTGTTCGTACATCGAACTAGTCGTTCCACTTACGTAATGATATCACCTGAATCAAGCATTGATGATTGTCAACCCTTAGCTCGTTTGGTTTTCCACACGAGTAAGAGTTTGTCGTTCGCTTAACATACGCATTAGCCTAGACGGTTCCCACTCAGTCTCGCAGTCCTACACTCTCAAGGGATTTCATGCTATTACACGCTTTTCCAAACGTTTTCAACCATGCGTCACAGGGTTTTGACTATTAGTCAACATTTGCAGTCTTTACTACCTACGTTAGGTGTGACCCACTTAGACTTCGGCGGGATTCCAAGCACTGTCAGAGACAGCTTCTTCGTTGTTCAGCCGGTAGAGCGTTTTGTAACAGTTGAGAATGATTATTCTAATCTAGGTGGACTTTCCAGCCAGCCTCTTTCGAAAAGAAGCACTAGACTCGAGTTTCGCCTTCGTTAGAGCCGGTCAGTAACGCATACCTTTGTCGCGGCCGGGACTAGAAGTCCGGCCACGCTTCAATGAGGCAATCATGTTGACCACTGCGTCATTGACCTCACATTAGGCACGACCTAATTGTCACACGTGAACGCTCAACCACTTTTACTTGTGAGTAATGATCAGGTTCCCCGATCGTCTCGAGTGGAGACACAGGGTATGCATTATTAAGTAGCTCTAGTGAGCAAAAAATCCGAGTCCAATGCTTCACTTCGAAAGGGGCTGGCTGGAAAGTCTGTCAGAATGCGAACGCTGTGATCAACTTGAAGGTTTTAATCCAGTCGAGCCCTAGATTTCTCACAACTGCGTTCGTTCTACATCATCAGATCTGCTTCACTATTTATCATCATTACACGTAGTGACTGCCTAATAAGTTCGTGTGTAGTGCGAACGCACGCGAACCCAGCGCACTGTTCCGTGGACCAAGCAACCCAGACGCATTAGATGAACACTAGGGGTGCATGCGTTCACAGTGGATATTGGTAGGTATTAGTGTGCTTTCGGTTTTGACAATTTTGTCTTATCTCTCTGTTCCTGGAAAGCATTAATTACAGTTGACTAGACATCTGAGCAACTCCAGTGGTGTGCAGAATACAGTCTATGCTGTGATTGGGAGGCGGAATCTTCATCTAAGCAAGTGTTACGAATGTGATCGTAGGGCAAAAAAGATATAAATACCAGATTACCACATGAAAATCTGTGGCTGGAAAGCGGTCATTATGAAATGGAAGTTTGTGAGTGAACAATTTGAAAACCGAGATCTTCGTATACAGTGCAGGTTTAAACATCATTCACTTTGTCTTTCTCAGCTGGAAACGGAGAACGACGCGCCAATACGTGGACTCTTGAGCATATACGAGCAAAGGTTTAGAGTGAACAGTCATCACAGTTTCAAAAATGGCCCGGTCACATGACTGAGTAATCAGAGACGTCGGAAGTGGATGCAAAGTGCATTCGCCTGAATGATGAAATAGGGCTAGGGAGCAGTACGCGGTTAGCTGATCAACCATTAGACGACAAAAGATATAGGCAAATAAAACGCTTTTGTTGTTCGGCAGACGTAAGCAAGATTGGAATAGATCGTGCACAAAAAAATGAAGGTGGAAAGAAAGAATTTTTAAAAATAGAATTAATACGCAAGCTATGTAGCATATTGTAGCGAGAAGGCACCAGTGTAGCGGGAAGGCGTCTAATAAAGCACAATCTTTATTGTCCAAATAGCCAGTCACATGCAACACACGCTCTCTCGTTTATGAGTCATAATTCCAATCCACAACATCCCCGGTTTCCGTTCACACGTCGTGTGCACTTCTGACCGGTTTAGGTGTGTGATCGGCGCTTTCTATCGGGAGTTTTCCGCTTGCCATTCCTCGTCTGTTTGTCCGATTTCGTTGCGCGATGGCTCGTCCGGCTGCTCGTGCTGTCCGCCATC
>QNGE01001433.1:43692-125093 GCA_008508345.1 Paragonimus westermani | reverse complement strand
GTAGTTAGGTCCCTTCCCGTCCCCTTCTTTTTCGTTCTCTCTTTCTATATAGGGTTTGCTGTTTCTTCATGGTTGTGTGGCAGTTAAGCATTAGTGTGAACCACTGATGTATTGCTGTCTATGATGATGATGATGATCATCATCATCATCATCATCATCATCATCATCACCATCATCGTCATAGTGAGAATACTATTATTAACACGTAGCATCAAAACACCATCATCCTCGTGCTAAGCAATACCATATTAACTGTCATCACAAACGGTTGTAGAAGAAACAAATACAACATTAATTTTTCACTGTATCAGCAACCTAATAAAAATATCTGGACCCTGGTCGGACTCATTCCAGCGACGCAAACAGAATTTTCATATTTGACAAATGTTCTGCCAACTAAACTACGAAACCATGCCGGAAATCCATGCTGTTTACATTAAGACATAGTTCTCCACTAATTCCACTGCATCATATTGAATCTACTGAACGATTCAAAGGATTAACTGATTGAACAGGATTTCTCGAATAGTTCATGTTGGGGTCCACCTACACCAATGATGTGCATTGAAACTGTGTTACGGGTGCGTGAATTTGCAAAATTTGTTAATTTGTATGAAACCTAACTGTTACGAATCTAAGCTATGGTGAGGCTCAAACCAATGGAGGGACGAAATATCCAGAATCGACAAGCGGTCCACTGGATGAGCTACAAAGCCATTCTTAGAACTCATAATTGGGTCTATTCTAATCGGAGTCCGTATTACAAACATTGCTGTTTGTTGTTCTATATTGATAACGTTTCAGAATCGCCCATAGACGTTTTCATATCAGAGAGATCAATTACGATCATGTGGTGGTGTAAAGCAGGTCAAGTTTGATTATCTGCGCCAATATGATGGAAAATTTTTTGGGCAGCAATCCTCACTTTCTTAGAGCTGTCTAACTGCGCAAAATGAAAAGATCCGAAAACCGAGAAAATGTGAGGCAGACATACCGCTGTCAAGATTTTCACAAGGCTTCAGTGTCACCCAATTAGCAACACCTCCACAACTACGTCCGTTGTGCGCATGACATGTGCACTCAGATTTATTCACGTAGTCGTGTTCCGTCCACTCTATTCAACCTCACACCGTTGTAGCTGATCGACCTGATCTGAAAATTGGTCTGAGTTAACTATGTGACAGCTGATTCTACACAACTTACCTTAGCTGATCAGTTTTCATTCAAGTTCACACTGTTTTAGCATGAGACCTGTTATGAACTTTTAAGAACGCGGATATACAAGTAGTTTTGTCAGTAAAGCCACTATAGTTGACCAAGTGAAACACGAAACAGTTGTCATGAAGAAGAAAAAACTATTTTCATTAAGTTTCTTTAAAATGGTGTTTCAGTAATACAGTTGCGCAATCACTCTTTATGCAACGCACTTCGACGGACATCCACAATTGCCCGGTGTCTTTCACGGTCCACTATCCACTATGCTGTGCGCTTCCATTCGTATACACTCGTGACATACTTATGCACTCTTTTGTCCTATGTTGTATGGTAGGATATATTAGATATACGATATAGAAATTGCAAAAGAGACTAGAACAGTACTGTTTGTCTCAGTTATCAACTCTGGCAAGAAATTCGGCAACAACGACGATTGCCACTCACCTGGCCAACACGAACCATGCAGTTACATGAACTGCATATTTCGTGATAGTCTACAGATACTAGTCAATCACCCTAGGTAAATCCAATACCACTTTGTCTTAATGTTCTTGAGAGCGAAAGTCTTTGTTGTCCGACCACCTGATATTCGTAACGCAATATCACACGGGTATACGTAAGCGGTTGACAACACCCTTTTTCAGATTAGCCTGTCATCATGGCCGAAGCCAGAAGATGCCTGTGCACAATCATTGCCACAAAGGGCTTAGGCTGCACCACCCATGGTTCCTCTCAAAACCCTGTACCTGCATACACAAGCGACAAATTTGCTCAGTGAATGTGGCAGTTTCAGATTATCGACCGTTAGAGGAGGGGTGGTTGCGAATCATGAATAACGACAGTCTCAGCGAACTGAGGTAGTTGACGGCTGTTAGTTGAGCAAACAACTTCTTAGACATTTTATCAACAAGGAAACTTTAAAGTTACTAATGTCACGCGGATCTGAAACAGCGCAAACCTGTGGTGTACCGAAACTCTGCAAGCGTGAAATGCCATTGAGATCAATACTGCCTATAGTCGATTGGACCCGACATCGGTGCTATAAATGTCTCGCACAGTTGTTAAATCACTCATTCACTCACGACGGTGTGAATGCTATTTCTGGGACAGTAAACTTACTGGGAATGGTGAACAACAGCGAACGTCATATGGGGACTGTGAATGTCAATCCTCTTACCACAGACCTTTCACTAAAGAAACCAGTGGAACCAACTGTCAAACGGATCAACATAAAGCCGATACGAATCAGTTTACTCTCTGTGGATGTAAAACAACTGCTTCTCCTGTGTACCCGAAACATCATATCTATATATCAAGGAACAGATTATTGATAACTGGACAATATAGCAATGAGAAATCCGTCAGGTTCAGTTTTGACAAACATCTTTGTGGCTAACCATGAGAAGGAGCAACATGCAGTCAACGTCAATATGTAGACAGTATATTCATAATCACTTCTAAGGGAAGAAACGCGAACAGTTTGCAACCTATGATCTGTCAAAAGCGTTCCAACATATCACTCAGTTACATGTAAAATTAATTAATCTATTACATTACTGGACATCCTCATAAATCAACAACCAGACGGTTCAGTCAAAAGATCTGCTGACAGAGAAAACTAAATGGATTAGTAAATAGTTGTACCTAAAGAGATTTGCGATAGCTCAATACGAACACAGTCTGATTCGTAATTTATTCCATTATGTCAGGAAAGTACGCTCTTTAGGCAGTATGCAATCAAATGGCTATCCCCGCTTATTCAGTGTGTGGCACAGCAAGCCTGACTGTGCTGCAACAGGAAACACAACTGCCTCTAAGTGGAGCGTCACCTTCAGCTATCCTAAGAAGATGGTGTTGTGATGGAACCACCCAGTCGGTGACTCAGACCAGCAGTCGGTCAACCACTCTATGCCGTCTCCGTTTCTTTGCTGTTCTAAATTAACCAAATATTGATCCTCTGGATGAATGTGCTAACACCCCCAGTGATTCAAACAACACTGGGTTTATCATTTGTTGTGGTTACCAGACCATGCACGTGAGAAAAAACCGAGCGACAGCTGCATAGTAGAACGGCTGAGTACGTTTCAGTTTTGGATGGATGTGAAATGAAAGAGGTTGAGGAAACCATTGCTACGTAACTAGCGTAATACAGGTAGCGCACCTCTTAGATTGTGTATCATTTAATGACTTGTAGATCTAAAGCAATTACTAGCAGTGATTCCAAAGTTACTTGTGTAACCAAAACCCAGCGATTACTTCAGTTCGTTAAGGCAGTTTCTTTCCGCCAGGTGACAACCCTTCCAACAGAGAGGTATGGTTGTCAGTATGAAACTGCCCTTATGTGTGCAGATGGTTTTACGTATTTTATTTTACTAATGTATGATTCGGTTACATAAGCGACAGTCAGTTGTAGCGAAATTTAGTAGGCTAAATTGTGCAGCCTGTTTTCAGGTTCGTCTCAGGGACACGCTGGAACATTTTTGCATTAAATAAAAACAGAACGAAAATAATAGTTATCAACATTCTACATCCGATTTCTATTAAAAATCAAGGTCCTTGAGATCGACTGTGGTATACGTTGATTGTAGTTGTTGAGATTCACATGATACAGTGGGTATTAGTGACTGATGTCTTAAATGTCATTATGCTGGTTTATGCTATTGCAACCTTTAAGAAGGGGTTATCAGCTAAACGTGTAATTGGTTCACTTAGCAAAATGACAGGAATGCAGTACACTTCCACTCACCCTTAGACTCGGCACTTTCACAGCCCGGTGCATTTTGGCATCACTGCAGACGTTGCAAAAGATAATTTGTTCAAACAAATGAATCAATTATTCTACGGAATTGCTTGGCTGACAATTTTCGCATTAGAAGAACTCGAGAAGAGAAGTCCTTAGCTAGATATTGTTTGCTGTACCTGCAAACCTATCGCTATGGTGTAAAAAGAGAGCGTGGAAAGACCCAACGGTCCATGTGAGTAGTTGGCGGCATCTGTGTCAAGTACGTTCTTGCCAATATATAGGCTCTGCAGTGGAACTCTTAACCGTGATGGTTTGAGTAGACACTAGCAACTAACGATACATCATTGACAGTTAGCGAAAAAGTTTAGTCGATGGTTTGGACCTTTGGCGTAGGGATTGGTGTACAAGCTTAATGCGTTGGAGCGCGTCTGGACCATGTCCTGACCTGTTTAATTGTGCTGTCCTCCTTCAGATCCAGGTCCGACTGTGACATGCGTGCCTGCGTATCGACCGCACCCAGTCGCATCTAGTTGGAGCGTTTCAATTGGCTGAGTGTGCAGACAGTGCCTGTGTGCGTGCATTCGGGTGTGAAAGAGGGCTTTCGGGTCGATGAACGTGTGGACGCTCATGTGCAGTCGGGACAGTGAGCGTCACTTAGACTGCACGGCTTCTCACCTGATGGGTGGCGTGAGAGGGCGAGACGTCGGCTACAGCTCCATTCACCCGGAAGACTCAGTTTCAACAGTTTTCATGAACGATTTAAACAAAATAACTTTCCTAAGCAATATTAGAGTTTACACTGTGAACTGTAATAAGTCAAAGTCAAAAGCGGCTGACTACCAGGATAAGAACACTTTAATTTTGTCACAAGTCGAGTAACATACGGAATAATGAATGTTATATAAACCATCGTAATCTGTGTTATCGGAGTTAAACAGACATTCAGTATTTAAAGTCAGTATACAAAGAGGGGAATATGAAAATAAAGTGTAAGACATGTTAAAAAGAACTGTGTTCACAAAAATTTATGAAAAGCACCCAGATGTGTTTATGAAGATGTGATAAGTTCCACGGATTAGACATGTGAAGAACTTGAAGAAAACAATCTCGTTTGGGAGGTTTTACCATCAAGTTAGATACAACACACCTGTGAATTGAATGTGATAACGCAGAGAAGATTACCATACAGAACATTTTGATCTGTTCCGATCAGTTACAAGTAGAAGACGTTAGTATACTACTGATAAACAGTACAGCTAACATGATAGAGCGCAAGAATACACAGTATACATTACTAGTTTCCTTGGGGTTGGCTGTTTCCAACAGTTTTCTTCAAACTACTACCCTCCCATCTTTAAGTTCTGGTTACTCCGCTTTAACTAAAATATTAAGTAGCATTTCAATACTCAACAACGACGAAGCAATCTAGTTCATTTTATGAGAGAGGTTGGCGAACTGACAAACAAATGGGTGAGCCTACAGTTTGTAAATAAAACGAACGATACATCCTGGCGCTTGTCGGAAATAAACAATCAATATCAAGATGAGGATTACTGAAAAACATCGCACAGCACAGTTTGTGAGTCACTGTCTGACTACCGACGGTTTTATGACCCTCCTGGGACGACACCGTCTTTATGTATTGCTTTAAAAAATGTGTTAGATAAATAAGGCTTGCTGAAAATGTGTGATTTGGAAAGAAATGGCGCCGAGTTTTTTGTTTTCAGCTTAGGCTCTCGGTTGTCGCAACGTACATATGACAGATCATGAAGTCAGTAAAGAATTATATGAAACAGAGGGGGTTCGCACTACAGGAAATAAGTATCCACCTTCATTTACCGCTTCCAATATGTTTATGTGGAAAACAGGACTGAGAGGTAATTACAACGTGACGTATTCTCAAAGCATCGCAAGAGTACTAGAATATTGGCAATGTCTCGGTGTTCGATGCCCAACTGGTATCCTGATTACTGTGTAAAAATCATTATTCTAAGGACCTCTTACACTCCCGTTTCTAGCAATCAGTGGTTTGGCTATCTGATCTGAGTCATTCACACAACACTTGCTTCAAAGACTACTCTTAAACACACCGCATTTACGTTCTAGCCAACGAAGTTAACTGTCATCCCTCCTGTTCACCTCTTTTCGTTCAGTCATATCGGAGTCCTGGCTTAGATAGAACTGTGGGATACCCAGGATGCGTGTTTCGGCTTGCACCTGGCTTTGTTTAATATACGTGCAAGAGATCGCCTTAAATCAAACTATCATGGGTGTTTAGTTCGAAGCCATGAACACAAGTATGTAAATCCAATCTCACACTGACAACTTCTCGGTTCTCATCCACCGGTTGCAACTGATCGATAACCGCAATTCATTCAGGTAGTTGACTGTTACAATTCGAAACAACTTGTACGTGACGTGAGTAGAACGATATCGACTATTTCCTTGCCAATGTTCTCACAGTAATTGTACCGTCGAGCTCTCGTGATATTGAGTTGATTAGGAACAGTCACTAAGCACTTATGCTTGTTTAACGAAATCGTGTGGGAATGAAAATGAACTAATGTTTATGAGTTTGAATCTTTACTTTGCTCGGGAAACTAAATTTTTCGGAGTGATTTATGGATATTAGGTAAATGTTATCAGCTACATACAGATAAAATATATTACAAATGAAACAGATAGAAAGTATGCCAACGATTTGAAACAGCATACTGTTAGAACAGAAAAAAATCAGTGGACATATTGATAATCAGGACGTGAAGCTTACACAAGCACATACATTCGTTCAGAGACCTATAGAAAATGTTTCGGAACTTGTTTGACCCTCATTAATGTGCGTCTTGAAGTGAAGTATTAACATCACAACCGATTCTACCGTGAAAACACAGTTAGATAGTGTCTCATTGCAAGCACATTCTCAATGAAGAGGACTTATGCCTTTTGGGCAAGTTTCCCAGTCGAAACTCCATTTTATCTTAGGTTGAACCCGAATATTTTACTTCACGTTAATATTGGACATCCAGGTGTATGTCAGGATTGCTTTTCCTTTGGATATTTATGTTTCAGTTATAACTAACGTTAAGATGTCAACCATTCCTAGAAAAAAACAACCATCACACTACGCTGTTCATGAATGACCCGTGAATCATTTCAGTTCAAGTCAAGTCAATACCAAGCACTACGCATCCTCGTAAGTTACCTTTCAGTGTTTTCAACTGTTTGGGTCGAAAACGTTTAGTTGACATGTCAAATGCTGGTTTGTGATTACTTAATATATTTGGCTTTAAAATACAGTTTGGATAGTCTGAATTCAACGAAAGAAACTCTGTCCCAAAATACAGAGTGGTAGAGTTTAACTACAGTGTCTCCCACACAGACAAACATGAAGTTGGATAGCTAGTTCCATGCCACTGAATACTCCTTGTGGTTTTCCTGCTCGTCCCAGATAGCGATAACCCAACTAGAGTCCAGTAGTGAAGCCTTATTGCAAAGCAGAGAATTCCTAGCAATCACCCCCGGCCCTCATTCAGGCATTTTCACAATGGTACAAGCCAGGCACTGCATAATGTGCACACCTCTCAACCTTCCGCGTACACGTGGTGACTGGTCACCCCACGAAGTGCTGGTGTCGTTGCAGCAAATTATTCGACCACGAAGCAGATACGGAAAGCCAACTATGCCGCGATCCAGACTTTGTATTATCAGCGGAAGAAAGATGTTGCTGTTACAGTTCCTTCTAGAAATTGGGCAACTGCCTAGAAGACGAATGGTGGCCTCCCGGATAATTCCAACGAGTATTGGTCTGAGGTATTATCAGCCCATTCGCACCCTGTTGAGAAACCATCACGTAGATTTTACTTCCGGACTGGTCCTTGGTCGATACGATCACTTGTGAGGAAATTTCCCGCACGTTGAAAAGCATGGAAAATAGAGCTCTAGGTTTGGATAAACTGTTGCTCAAACATTAGATACGTATGACAGGTGATGTCCTGGCCAGTTATTTATGTCCTCTTGCCAATCCATCCGTTCCGCTCCCACATCAGCCTTGTTCTGAAAGTAAGTAATCCGTCCTCTTGCATCGGTTTGAGACCTATTGCGGTTGCTTTAACGTTGGTACGTTTCTATCACAAGTTACTGGCTGGTAATTGGAACAAACTTTTGCAACTGCCCACTGTTCAATTCTCACTCTTACACGGTGACAGTTGCCTCGAGGCGACCTCACTACTACATGTGCCACTACGGAACTCGTGTACCACAACTTACAGACTGTATGCGACATTTATTTACATATCCTGGACTTTAGATTCGATATCACAAGATTCGATTATCAGATCGGCCCAGGCGTTCGGTACACCTCCCCCTTTAACACACTACAATCTTGATTCCTGTAGAAACGTTTCTCCTACGCTGTAAAGCTCCGTCTGCCGGTTCATCAAGGCGACTCATTGTCGGTGCTGCTATTCATAATGACAATAAGTGGCTCTCTCTCAACCGGAGTTTAGCTGTCAGTTCCAGGAGACACTGATTAACAGTTTCGCATTTACCGGCAAGGTGGTTCTCCTGGTGCAAAATCCGACGCTACTCTCTGAGAAGCTTGCAGCCACCGCTAGTGCTCTGGAGTTATCCAGACTGAGGATCAACATGCGTAAAACTAAATTTATGGTCGTCCGTGGTGATTATAAACAAAACATAACGACTATCGTTGATGAGTCTATTGTGTTCGGGCTGGACGTTATCCATTCACTAAGCGCCTCTGGCACGGTGACTTACCTGAACATCTCAATAATCTGGAGAGCTAAAGCATTCACCAATCACCAACAACAACTTCGTAAGAAGCTGGATGAAACAACCAGAACAACTCCACATTCTGAGAAAAGCATCTAATCCCGGAGATGAGTCTTTCGCTAGTTTGGTGCACAGCCCATCAAAACACGCTCAAACTTTTGGGCCTTAGAGTTCGCCAGATTATTCGAAAGACTCCGCCTACTCGGAAACACTCTGACCATCTAGATCTACACCCCATTTTGGTTGAGCGATGTGGACGTTCCAAATTTGTCCTTCGCTATTCTTTTCCTACACAGATCATGTCTAAATAGACTGCTCTTCATTGAATGTCCAGTTTTGAGGAACCTCGCCAACGACGATACGTCTGGTCTGGTAAGCTTCCAGGATGTTGTAGTGACGAACAGAAACGGAGCCCACAGGTCTTGGATGGATAAGTTTAATCTGTGCTGGGTGACCGCAGTCTTCAGGGAGTTTCTCGTTGTCCACCCTCCAATCGTTGACTATTGAACCTAGGCGACATTTTCCGCAGAATCGTTATTCGTGCCATCTCCCATGAATTCTTCTCCGGACTAAGGTCCAAAGTTCTTGAAGTGGCCGAAGTGATCACTTAGTCCTCTGTCGTAACAATTTTAGTCAACCAGAAAGCCTCGTTCATGTTCTTCAGTCGTGCTGGATCACCCACTATGTGCGTTGTATTCGGCACAACCGCGCCGCCAAGAATTTGGCGAAAAGGCTGCGCAATCTGGGCTACGCAGTTTTTGAGGAGCTACGAGTACCAACATCAAGCTCACCACCAAACCCGACTTTATCCCAGTTCATGGCGGTGTTGCTGTGGTACTAGACGTTAGTATAGTGGATGACTACTGTAGCAAATTTGCTTAGACAGACAAGGTTGTGAAGTACGGGATAGACTCTCATAATGCCGCCATTCATTCGACCCTCCATAACATGGGCCATAAAGTGGAATGCATTTTCCATTCTCCTGTAATCATCTTCTCCCGTGGTATCTTGTTTCCCTCCACTTGCAATGCAGTTCTTCGATTTTTACTGTCTCTGTGCTTACTGACTGGTGTTGGTTTCTTGACAACTTGTGATACATTTATGCGGGGAACCTGGCTTTGATTGTTGTCACTTTCTGGCAGTCGTTACAATGTGAACGATATTTCTTTGTTCATGTGCATCGCTCCTGACTGTGAAATCACCCTTGTGCCCTGAAGAGCTTCTGATTTTGACAGACTACTTTTCTATCCTTCCTCTTTGTCAACATACCATAGAAGTCGTTTTTACTGAGCCACTGACTTATCATCGTGTGCTATAGTCGTGAACCGATATGTCAATTGTCCAGTGTCGTCACCTGCGCAGCGTACTGCATTTGACAGATAGATTGTTTTGAATTTCTCGTTTATATATTTTCGTTGTTGGGTTTCTTGTCCTTATCGACCGTTCATAGTTCGAATGAAGCTGTACAAATTGCCCTTCAAATTAAACAACAACAACAACAACAACAACAACAACAACAACAGAACCTGACGTTAACTGTTGGCATCCGTTTGACAACTGTCTCACAAGGTGGGACATTTTTCTGTCCAGATGTGTGTACCTAGACTGTGATGGCATCCCTGTGCTCTGAAGAGCTCACGACACTGTGAGATCGATTGATTATTGTACTTCACATTTATTGAGCTTTTTGTATTCTTTTTTTCACTTTTCTGTAATCCGCTTGGTACAAAGCACACAAGTAACTTTTCGTTTCTTGTTTGGACTGGTAATGCTTGCCACTCCTGTGAGAGGATTTGTCAACTGTCCAGTGTTGCTAACTACACAGAACCCAAAATTTGACCGAGAGCTTGTTTCCACATCCTCTTTTTTACAGTTCTGTTGATTAATTTTGGTGTCACCGTTTGTCCTTCTTTTGAATAAAAATGTGTATATTGCTCTTCAAAATAAACTGTGTAGCAGAATATTGATGGTGTGTATATCATTAAAAGTAAGCAGACCGAAGAAAATATGCCAACAGTTACAAATCAGATATACTCCTGAATGGTTGGACTTGCAAATCGGAATTTATGGCATTATAGTAATATTCTTGATTTATCAAAAGACAAAAATCCATGATTCTAAGTTTACAAGTGGATTTAGTATAAACCAAATACAACAACCTTATGATAGGGGAGAATTACAGAAACTCACTCAAGAAATATGCAGTCCCGCGTTACTGTACGTAAATTCCGCTGTCAGCTAGCTAAAATGATAAACAGCATGGTGATATAGCTCGAAATGAAACAAATGTTTTGTCAATGTGGTTAAAAACGTCTGCTCTGTCGCTGTACGTGGGAGTTACAGGGTAAGTTAATGAGCGTTACTGAGTCGCAGCTGGTCAGCCTGGTAAAGTTACACCCAATACACTTGTAGGACTAATGTGAATGTATGTGCATACAACCAGTTTGGACAGCGTTCATGATTTTATGTGCAAATGATCGTTGATAAGCTTAGTTCACAAATGTGTAGATCAGTCAGTGAATCAGTGGACTGTGGTTTCTCATGTATGAATGAAATGTTTATGCTTGCTAATCATCCACTTGATATTCACTCACTATTTGGTCTGTACTCACCAGAGCTATTATAGATGGCAGATGATCGATTTACTTTCTAGCGCCAAGAGACAGTGTATTCTACAGCTTCACCATTATCTCCATGATTCTGTTAGCTATCCTTCTTCATTTCATATGAGCCGTAAATGTTTCTAGATAGTAGTGACAAGTCCGTGTGGTATATCGTGAATAGCATCTCATTTTGAAATCTCCCACAGATTCAGTCTGGCGAAGCAAATGTTATGGCATTTTGTGGTTATCGAACAATTTAGATGCAAACTTAAATCATCTACCGTTTGCGTTTATTATTTTGAAAGACTTTGAGCTCGTGAATTCCCAGATAATCTGCAAAATCTTTATAGTTTATATGAGTGATATCACATTAGGTGACGAAAAATGGTAAGTGGTTACTCACGCTATAACTCATCATCTTCTTGTCATTGGCCTAAGCCAGCTGGTTAAAGTGACAGCAAAGGTCCCAATGTACGCTTCTGCCAAAGATGACTGTTAGGCCAGAACCCGCTTTGATAACTGAATGTTGATGTTAGAATTGAATCAGTGGAGAGGTCCTGAATACAGTAGGAGATTGTAGTACATGTTCTTGCACACTTTTACAAGTACCCAAATTGGGCTTGATTTACTCTGAGTGAGTTAATAACAGTACACTCTGAATTATTCAACAGAAAAAAAAATTGTGCATGGAAATCTTTAGTTGGTCTCCATTGAAATATCAGTCCTCATAGAAGATTATTCACAGATAATGCGTTTTAAACACATTGGAGCAAGGACAAATACCAGAAAGTCATCGTCTATGAAAAATGCAGGGATGGTCTTGTGTCTGAAAAAGGATACAGCTAGGTAAGCATACCCGATATTGTCACACAAAACAAGCCTGTTTACTGTAGTTAAACGTCATGCACATACACATTTTGGAGACTGCCCCGACTAGACGCCGAGTAAGAATTATCTTCTGTCCTCAAACGTGCCGTTACACTACACAGACAACAATAAGTTATATCTGAGGTTCACTTACGGAGCAACACATTGCAGGCGGCTGCGGTTTCCTCCTCGATTTTGTTAGTGATTACTGTAAAACCTTCTTGTTAACTGAAACAAAGCAACAATACCTAAAGCTTACTTGACAAATTCACAAGAGAAAGCGGTTCACCTGCGTACATATTCATAACATGATGGATGAACATTCATGCTTTTAAGTTTAAATCGAATTTATAGGTCAATTTTTAATGATAATTAGTTTAATCCAGATGAGACTAAACTCTGAAGACTGAGGACTTCGATTGGATTCGAACCAGTAGTAGAAATATTATGCCCGAACGTACTAAGCGATCTACCAGCTGAGCTACGAGGCCACTCCGGTAGCTCGGAAATGTTACATCTCAACCCTGTCACTTGCCTATCCAACTGCCTCATATGGAGTCCACCAAATAATCCAGGGGATCCACTGCCCCGGTAGGATTTCTCATGTAGTTCTGAAAACATAATGGAACGCAAATATATGGATAATATTGTCAACCAAAGTGCACAGCCCAGTTGATTGTGTAAACGAAACGGGAACCAACAGTGATTAGCACACAAAGAAGAATACATAGCACCACTGATAGGACATATTAAAAAAGGGCATCAATTGCAGATGATTTTAGTGTCTTCATAAGACACATTGAAATAACCGTGACTGAGTTATGCGTGATCTTGTTGACGCGATGATATTGTAAAATGTACAGACGTCCTTACGATGTTGTGTGCAATTAAAGAATGCAGAGGCTAATCGCAAACAGCAGAGTCACACAGTATTAGGAGTCGATTTTTGACCTATTCGTACTGTTGACGAATATCTGATTTAATATCTGTGTTGCATGACTTTGTGTGTAGTGATAACTTACCTGTAGATCACGAACTTATGCTACTGTTATGTGTCAATCCAGCAGTTTCTGTTTGGATAGTTTAACACATTTAATGCTGTCGACGATGGACGATTGGCACAAAAGTCAGCGGGATGTTTTGCAACACAGTCGAACACGTTGGCAATGGTGAATGGAACAATGAGCAGGTAACATCGACCAGGATTCCTTGACCTTACAAGAAGTATATTGTCATCATAAAAGAATTAGAAATAGTACCATTAACCGGAAAAATCTAGTATTCATTCCTCACAATAAAAATTGTATCCGATCATCTGTCACTGGTGCGCTGAGGTGTTACCTGTTATTCGTTCGCTATTTGCACGTTTGGTTGTTCAGGCGTTTAGTTCACATGTCACGAATTTGAGCCTGTCGTTCGACAACTGTGTGCGTATTACGAAGGAGACGTTCCTGCCACTGTATTTAGATTATATAGTCTACGGGGTTCAACATTCGGCTGAGTCCTACCCCGTTCGGCAAGCTGGTCATAGGGAAGTGGCCAATTGGGTTTAGAGCATGTTTCTTATCACACAATAAGTTTAACTGTACCTATGGTTAGGTTCTATTAGTAAGGGGCCACGTTACCAGGAAGGTTTTGAGGATACACTTCAAACACAAATCGAAAAATTGACCTTTCTAGATGCTGATCTGGTAAACATTTAAGTGTTACAGTAAGTATGATTTCACTAATGTAAGAAAACGTTTTGTTTTGCCCCTATTGCCAATTCATCTCCACAATATTTCGTTCCATTTTCCACAAATGTGGGTGGACTCTCAGCTTCCTTGTATTACTCACCGGCAGTTCTCATTGGTTTACTCAGTTGAGACCTTTCCCAACTCATTAACTCTGTTAGTCTAATA
The DNA here is from genome assembly GCA_008508345.1 of Paragonimus westermani. Classification (NCBI taxonomy): domain Eukaryota; kingdom Metazoa; phylum Platyhelminthes; class Trematoda; order Plagiorchiida; family Troglotrematidae; genus Paragonimus; species Paragonimus westermani. The sequence goes on along the minus strand of QNGE01001433.1, from coordinate 110,976 downwards.
GCAATGTTATCATTTATTATGATCACATCGAATCGATTGGTGTAAACGGTTCAAAATCTCAACATTTTTTCCCGATTATCATCAGTCCCGTTATTCCTGTGTACACGTCTCGCAGTCAATCTGTTACATCAACATAATTGTTTTTTTCTCATTCGAGTTGCGTGAAGAAATGTTCGAGTTCAACTGAATAGTTGTTTGCATCTCACAGGGACTGCTGGAAACATTACAACAGCATTCTATTGGTGTCTCGCTTGTCCAACTGTCTTCAGAGAGAAAACACTACACCTCACGTTATATCGGTATAAGCGAAACAGAGTGTGTAAGGAATAAATCACTACAATGACATGAGTTTCAGATGATCTCAATTCACATTCTGTTGCTGTAAGTCGGTATGTTCTCTGACCTCATAGTTTGTGGTCCAATTCTAGTTCAGCATGTCATTCGTTATGCTCTACTTTTGGGGAGCTTATCCATAGTATCCCTGCGAACCGACAGTTGACAGTTATGTAAATCAACCCGAACGTATCTTGTCAGTTTCAACGTAAATATCCATACTGGCTCTGTATTTTCTACTTAGATACGGCATCGGCCTGGTCTTAATAGTGCGAACATCGTATGTGAAGAACACGTCATGATGTATGTTGGAGGCATCGAATTAACCTGTTCATTTGCATAAAGACAACCATGTGGTTTTGGTGCTGTGATAAACGCACACGTGAACAGCACCGACGCCTAGGACGCGTTCAAAAAACTTGGAGGTCACAAAGTTGGTCAAAAGCTTACTACACACAACCGAATCTGCATTTGGGAATAAGTAACTATACATTTTGCAACGCTGAATATTAGGCCTACGATGAACATGGAATGTTTTCATTCCGTTCTACACTCCAACAAATAAAATGTGGTTTTGTGAATGCAGTATGTGATCTTTAGCTTCAAACCAGTCAGGTTTTCTACGTGCACGTAACCTACGATTGATAATTCTCTAAGCCCATGTGAGAGGTTCCCAGAATTGGCGTAGACACGAACTTGGTAATTTTTAGGGATTCAGCCTATGTTCTCAATCTAATAGTTAAGCCAAAACCGACGGGACTCAGACCTAACATCAGAGTACCTTTGCTGTATTCATGGTTACTCTAATCACCGCCAGTCGGATGATATGCGGAAAAAATTTGTGCTGGCTTCCTATGTGAAACGAGGTGCGTGAAATCGGAGGAAACTCAGTCGGTAACTCTTTCAGCTGACCCGAAAAAAGAACGCACCTTAACAGACCACAGAATTTATTCACTGCTTATAAATAATTACTTTAGGTGAGCAAGCCGATGAGCACTTTCAACGTCTATGGATTGCAAAGACAGGGTTATTATGATGCTGGTCAAATAAATCATCAAAAACACTAAAAGTAGCCCAATGTCTTACAGAATGTTGATAACGAAATCCTTAAACAGGTGCAATATCGTCGGAGCTCACGTGCCTAGGTAAAGAGCAAGCAACGGTAAATATATGCGTCGTGCGACTACTAGAGCAAAAAAATAGGGAGCTAACTGATTGCATCTAGTGAACTTCACTCTGTAACATGCTAATCCTTACGGATGTAAACAGCTATCTTCATTTGGTTATGAACTTGGGCAAGTTGGTTAGCAGCAGTATGCTCCGCAAACTCAGAGCTTTCCGTTACTGTAAAAGGCATAATTCGCAATGACTGAGAACATGCTTGCAGTACGAATAACGGCGGATACTACCCGACTTCATCCGTAGCGAAGTATAATTCCAGAATTTTATTTTGCTAACGAGCTGCATCGTGTTATTATCAGGTAGTTTCTGTGTCCGACAGGTTCTGGTTCTCCTCTCAAGAATAAAATATCACCCTACAGGTCAGCATTTCGAAAGTAGCCAGTCCGCCGAAGGATTTATATGACACACGGTTTGAATAGAAATTAGGGTTGATGACTGATATTAACAAAACTTGCAACAGACTGTCTTTTAGAAATGAAAAATGTAAGTGACTAAATACGAGCCTGGTTAACTGATACTCATTAAGAAGTCGTATAACCTTAATAGTGGAAGAACTTTCTTTAACAAAAGAAAAACAGAATTCACACTTTTCTCTCTGATTTGGAACTTCGAAATTTGACCCTTATTTCAATTAAATAAGCACTATGACTGGTATCATTCGATTGCTATTCAATAACACCTACTTAGAGGGACATTGTCGTTCATCGGGGTAAGTTGTGATGGAACGGGAAATACTCAACAGAGTGGACACCTCAAACTTCTATGGTTGCAGACTGACGAATCTTCGTAAGCTACATTCACTCTGATATTCATAAACTTACATGGTTGCATTACGCTCGGTCACCGCACTGGTCTTCGAACGTGTATACGGCTGTCAAAGAATTTCATTTTAGTGGTGTGTGTATGTACAACATATAGGCCACAGTGTCATACTTAGGAATATAAGCTTACCACTGTCCACTAAAAAGCAATCAGTCCTGTCTCGTGGGGAATAGGCAACTATTTCAGCATGGGTTTGTTGCAAAGGTGCACACACTTTCTGATAGATTGCAATGCCCATACCTAGAAAAGCGATGGAGAGTACCAAAAAAATAGCCAGATTCTTACTTGACAACGAAACTTAACACACGAGAGAATAGTCTATTGGACACAAAACATTCAGTGAGTAATTAACATTTCCTCCATAATTCATCGCCTCGAATGAAAGCTCACATTTTCCCACAAGCCCCACTGCGTTTTTTAAAGTGGCCATTATTATTGACACCGCTTGAAACTGAAAAGCAGCTGTTCATTGCCTCGGGTGTGTTTGGAACCAGACTTGCTTTCAAGCTGGATTATTTCGAACCAGATACAGAATTCTGAAAAACAGGGATGTTTTTTCACACAGTTACAGATTGGTTTTTGAAAGAATTTTCCCGTTGGTTCACACACACACACACACGCAAACAAACAACCGGGGAATTTTTTTCGAAAAAGCCTCAGTGCGTTCACATCAGTTGAACTGTGGACAACACTTGTGCGCCTGCGTCCTTCTTCATTCTTTCGGCTCCTCTCTTTCCTTACTCTCTCTGAGTGCGCACATCTGTACTCCCAATCGGTCCTGTGTCGCCCACTTCAAGTACACTTTGGCTAACTGTGAAAGATTTATATGTTGATTCAGCTGGAACAAATCAGAGTGGGGCTGGTGACGGATATTGCACTATACGTCTGTACACACGCGCAATCATCTAACTATTCAATCTAACAGTAATCTGCTGGTTCTAGTTTAACATTCAGGTGGAATGATCAGAAGTATACAATGGAGTAAGCAAACTTTCGGAAAGACAATCGGCTTCAATCACATGTTCTGTGTTTGATTTTGACACCACCCGACTTCGCTCTTAGCCTCCCAATCTCTAACTAAAAATTAGACTTAGTCGTAACTTAACGTTACGCTCGGAAACAAAAAAACTAGTGGGACGAGCTCTCTACTTTTGTGTAATTTTGAACAGGGGATCACAATTAATGTTCTTGTACATGATGCACGCATCTACCGAAGACCTGTTTTGAAATCGCAGATTTGAACATTATCCCAATAAATTCGATGTGATTGAAGTTCCCTATCCTATCCGGTCAATATTTCTGCTGTTTTTTCCATATTCCAGTATCTTGCATGAAATGTCTTTTGCGAAGTCGTGGGTATCTATATAAGAAAGTAGCCAACAGGCAAATTTTCTTTGAGTAACTGACCATTTTATAACAAGTTGGCTCAATAATTACTTGTGAGAAATAATTTCTCTTTTCTATTAGCTGTGAGAACAGTCAGTAGCAATCATTTATAGGTTGCTGTTTAAATCTGACTCATATTTTAGAGAGCCGGATTGATGCCGAAACTTGAACTGTCAGGTGGTTAGCTGATCAAACAGGCTAGCGCATCACACAAATACGATGTTAGCTCTCTTCATTCCCTCATTCGTGAAGGTCTTCGGTCAGTTCCAACCAAAATACCAAACTGAGTTATCAGTTTAACATTGAGAATGCATACCTTTTGTTGTAACTCATGCGGTCTAATGTCAGAGACCAGCTAGTTGCTCACTTTCCGCTGTTCATATGAACGTATTGTGGGACCAGTGGAACTTTGAGAACTGTCATATTTTATAACATCTTGAATTCCATCCAGTTAATTTAGGCTGATAAAGCAAAATAGTGCATTTGGTTGTCTTCTTACATGTCTACCTCGAAACGTGTTTTCAGCCCGTTACCAACTGTAAGTCACCAGAAATGGTGTCATAATGATATTGGATGAAGTATTTCTGACATGACTGACTGGCTCAAATATCTTGCCAAGATAACAGTAGTGAGAAAGAAAATTATAAATTCATCTTGTGATGACGGGAAAGTAGCGCACAATATGCAGAATATTGTGTACTTCCGTGTAAATAGGAGAATTAACAGTTTTTTTGGTAAAAGACGTATTGGTAGCAAGAAGTTAGACAGCGCATAGTCCTCTTGAATTTCAAATGAGACCCAAATGTGGAAAGCCAAGGCTTCGGCTGGATTCGAACGAGCGACAGACACAGTATGCCTGAACGCGGCAAGCGTTCTACCAGCTGAGCTACGAAGCCACATTACGAAACCATTACTCATCAGTAGTACACTTTCTATGCTCAGCAGTGGCGTTGATGGATTCCAACGTGAACTGTTTGAGAAATCCTGCTGGGGCAGTCGAAACCCTGAATCATTTGATGGATTCCATATGAGACAGAGGGACGGGTGGGTAACAAAGCCCAGATGTGAAATTTCCGAGCTCCTGGTGTGGTTTCGTAGCTCAGCTGGTAAAGCGCTTGCCGCGTTGTGACATGCTTTGTTTGTCGCTGGTTCGAATCTAGCCGAAGCTCTGACTTTTCACAATTGGGTCTCATTTAAAATCATAAATCTGCCACACTACTTTTCTTGAATTATCAATCGTGATAAGAGGCCACTTTTTCTAATTTCAAAGCTAATTTTTATATATTGTCTGAGTGAATGTGGTGAATTCCAGCAGAATGGGATGTTATAAGTTATCGTTATGTGTATTTTGGTAATAATTTCAGTACGCTTGGACACTAAATCATGAAACAAAAGTTCTTATCAAGAGTGAACGTTGGAACTTGAACTAACGGGGCTGTGAATCACAACGAACATTTAAGGAAACACACCTTCTGACTCCAAGTGCGGACGATTCGATTCTCAACAGAACGGATAAATGACTGTAGGTATATAATCCATACTTAACAAAGTACGTTTCTTTAGGTTGTTGAATTACAAACAAACCGTTATATGTTGCCCAGACTACCGTATGCATAATCCTTCCAGATTAAAATTTGTAAATATTCGAAGATCACACAGACAGATGGTTGTTTGGCTAAGCCTGACAAAAAATATCATTTATTCACGGAATAAGTACTGACCGTGGATGTACAACAACACCGGTAAATGCGATTCCACAAAATTTATATTTTCATCACAGAAAACTATCCATCAAATAATACTTTGAAAAGTGAATGGTGTGCCACCAACAAACATGTAAAAATCAAAAATGAATGAGTTGTTTTATGACGTCCTGTGAGTAAAACATGGTTCATATTTTGGGAGTTTCAAAGAAGTGCCCGTGATCGCAGCTGTCGCATTCCATAGACTTTCGAATCAGCCCATTCCGAAAAACGCACTACGCTCGAGTTTTGCTATTGTTATTGCTGCTCATAACTACTGCATGTTCTTGCCACAGCCGGGACTAGAACTCCGACCACGCTTTCCATGAGGCAACCATGTTGACCACTTCGTCAATGACCTCACATTAGGCACGACCAAATGATCAAATCTGAACGCTCAACCACTCTCGCTTGTGAGTAATGATCAGGTTCAATCTGTAGGAAAACCAACACCCCTTCCTACTCATAGGTTCCAGTGAGTTGGGGCAGACGATAAATAAAGAAGATCCTGAGTAAGATAAGAAGGCATTCTATCAGTCAATTTTTTCGCAAGCTTGGCTTAAATGTGCTTATCACAGTGATAACAAAATTTACTGATAAGGAGCCTGGCAGATTTGTTAGTTTGTAAGACCCTACTTGTGAAGCATCAACATTTCAGCCGGATTGCTTGACGGTAGCATTGGTGGGTTTTCCAGTACACTGTTTACAAACTTCTGTCGGGGAGGGCAGTTCCCTGGATCATTCGGTGAATTCCATATGAGACGGTAAGGTTGGTGAGTAAGTGAATCTAAATCTCGAATGTACGACGTTGTGTACGCCATCGTAGCTCTGCTGATGAGATGTTTGCCACATTTGGAGACGTTATTGTTGTCATCAGTCTAAATCCGGAAGAAACCCACATGTATTTTAGAATTCCCTCTCTTCTAAATGAGGAAATTGTTCACAAACAATAGGCAGAATATTATGTGGAAGCGGTACAATCCTTTGTTTGGGAAAACAGAGTAGAAAGATGCTATATACTGGGATGAAGTGAAGACGAGGTTACGAGGTTTGAAACACAAATGTAAAACTGTCTCGTCCTACCAAATTGTTTTCGTATAAAGTGTCCAGATGATATTGTAAATCAGCTAATGTCTACGTAATCAATAGAAGGTTACAAGGTCTTTGTCTGCAGTCCGCTTCCCTTACCTCACCGTTGTTAAAGTTAGGAGAACTCTCGTGAAGAATGAATGTTGTTCATATGAATCGTTTGTAATCCAGGTAGATGAATAAGTGAAACAGGAAATTTTGCAGGGTCTGTTTAAACTGTATGACTATTCCGCCTAAAGTCCGTATTTTTCTATCTAAATTTCAATGTATTCAACTTTTCTTTAAACACCTGCAGGCATGCGAGAAGGTCGCAGACACGCCTTATTTTGACAATTCTTCTGTTTTGTCTTTTATCTCGAAGTGTGTCGATTCTTTACTTAAAGTCGGTCGACGGTGAACTCTGAGGCGAACCCGTGACCTAAGCAGACGATATCGGCACACAAGTTTGGTTAAGCTTTTCCTCTCTGTGTAGCCCCACACAGTATGTAACAGTACAATGAACACACTATTTGAGTCAGCCAGGTGCTCTGTTGACTGGATATGCGGGGCGACCGTTGATGTAGGGTTTCCTGCCTTCTGTTATGTTTGTCGACTGACCTACGCCATCCACCCACCCGGACAGACGTACAGCCGTACGTAAACACAAGCTCTTCTTAGGTAGCTCTGTGAATATACCACTGCGGTTTTGTGTGGAAGTATAAGACGTTACAAACCTCACTTATGGAACACATCTGAGGTATGCATGCATAGTTCCACAGCCGAATACGTCCGTTTAAGTATGCAGTGTATTCGATGGCATGACGGTGACTCAATAACCCCCTTAAACTACAAGTTGAAAAAGAAAGAGACGGTATTTTAGAAGCTACACATATAGAGATTTTAACTGTTTTTCGTTTCCACAATTCTTCTGCGAAAAGTCTAAAAGTTATCCTGAAATATTTTATATTTAAGTCACGAACGCTTTCATATCTACTAGAAGGAAATTTTCGTAATACGTACTAGTGTAAAAGTCGAGCGAAGCCTGAGCCTCTGGTCTGTTTGGCGGATGCAGCCTGATTGGACTACACCGACTGTTCGTACTGGCCAATAAGAAAACTTTCTTGATGCAAGACCTGCTATCTCAGTAGCAGTGCCTTTCAGTAACTAGTTTGACCGGGTGGATCGTGAAAATTGTCAGGCTGATATATAACATCGTTTCATCGCCCACGTTAGTCACTCGGGTGCATCGCTGATTGCCTAACAGTCATAATTCGGCTGTCGCACTTCACCTTACATCTGTTCGCAGGGTGCAGGTGGGTTCGCTGCGTACATTAACATGTCTATGCATTCAGCCGTGCATTTGAAAACAATCAGCCGCAATCATCGGTTTGAGCCAGCTTTTTTTACTGGTAATGCGCCCTAACACCACCCTGACCGATTAATGTCGACAGCAAGGTTTGAATCCACGCCATTGTTATGTGTTGCGCTTCGATCAGCTGACAGGGTTTGCGCGTTACCACGCGAGAAACAATTGTACGGTCAATGTAGTACTCGACTCCAAACCAACACAGTGGCTGAACATCCATTTTAGCGGAACACAGGTGATTGTTACATGGTTTGAAGTGTAGCCGCCCGTATAAGAGCACAACTTTCTGAGTCACACTCACAACTCATTCTGCTATTAAGTCCAGTCTTCGCCCTGGTTTCTAACACCACCACCCCCTTACAAGGTGAATAGCAGATTTTTGTGTGTATGTTGTCTTTTCGCTCGCCTCCGCGATTCACTTATGTTGATTGATGGGTTGACGCACCACAGGTATTGTTGTAGCTACGACGGATGACGCGCGCTCACACAAATTTGATGGGTGACTCACGGCTAGACCCGGACACTTACACGCTCCAACCCACGCACACATGGGCGCGCGCAGTCAGGGTCAAAGCCGGTCGGGTGAACGGCCGTTGGACAGACCAAGTGGCCAATCAGTGAAGACCATCACCGACAAACTTGACGACAAACGTTACCAAGACAACCAATTAACTAGTGGCGTTGCCAGTCGCACATGTTTGTATCAACAGCTGTCCACCTGGGCAAAATTACACGCAGCACATTGCGGTGCAGGTGCTTGGGGGTGTGGGTGTTTCCACACTTGTGCTATCGTCCACCAGTTTGACCATGTTCGGAATGTTAACTTATGCAAAGACGTGTGTACTGGCTGAGAATTCCTCTTGGATTTCTTCATCCGGCTAAGTACATTTTGGTGTGTATACTCGGCGGAAGTGCCGTGAATAAGCTATTCAACAGGATATATCGTCTTCAAACCCTGTGGATCTATAGGAAGTTCGATACCCCACCAACCTGTGAGCATGCCACACATAACCTATTCCTGCGTACCGGTTCTTCTGACAATCAGTAAGCTCACAATTCAGTTATTTTAAAACTCTAGTGTTTATACCATGCACAACTGTTGCTTCATTAGCAAAACATAACTATGTGGTTGGCTCTTTCAATGCCCCTTTCTCCATAGACAATGTTTAAAACGAGTAAGCTCTCAACCACGTTTAATACGTCCTGTTGATCGGTGTGAATTCCTTGGTTTCCTGTCTGGCTGTTGAACATACAGTTCAAGAGCAGAACTGACGAACAGCAGGTGACTAAACAAAATTACCGCTGGCTTACATACAAACAAGGCGATGGCTCTTCGCTTAAATCCGACTATTGATTGTGTCTCCCTGTTCTCTCACATTTCTTTGTTTCATTTTTTCAACTAAAGCGAGGGGGAACAAAAACATTATATTTGGAATGAGTAAACTCATTAATACAGATGACAGGAAGTTATTCGTTGTTCAGTTATCTTCCGCGTCCTGCCTTTATTAGAATAATGAACAAATGGGTTGTGTTTATTGTTTCCTCTTGTTACAAAAGTGGTGAGCAGAACTGTAGGTTGGTAGAACTTCGTCGTAAATATTGCGACGAATTGGGCTAAGATTTAGAGAATCTGACGTCCAGGAAAGCGTTCATATGATAGGTGCCTGCATGATAGTGTGAGCTAGTCGCAGCAGGAACTGGAAGAATTTATCACCTATTTCTACATTTACTATTACACAGCCGCTATTAAAGTGTTTACGTGATGACTGGAAGCTGACATATTGCACAACATGAAAGAAAGTGTAAATGAACTAACTTTTGTTGTTCTCAACAGTAGTGTGCATCATCATCATCATCATTATCATCTTCGGAGACAGCAATGCATCAGTTCGAACCACTGATGCTCAACTGCCACACAGCCATGAAGAAAAGAAAAGCCAACCGTGTACTGGAAGAGGGAAGGAATAAAGAAGGGGACAGGAACGGACGTAACCACTAAAAACAGCTACGTCTACATTCAGCTGTACAACACAGAGGTGCCTACGGCTTGCAAACAAACAACCGAGCTGTATGTGGAAGTGAAACACCATCAGCAAGACAGCTTACATACAACTTTCACTGCCCCGCGTAATTAAATGCACCCACTTCACAGTCAACTCGGACAAACAACGACAACATTCAAGTCACTGAGTTCGGTTAGTTGCATCTCACCTAACGTCTCCAGCTACCGACTATGCTAATCGCGAAGTCCCCGGCCCGGGAGACGAACCCGACACCTTTGTGAACGATTTCATTAGTTTAAGTCAGGTCGTCATCTCTTCACCTCGCACCTTGTGCCAGTCAACCGCAGCGTCGGCAAAGAGTGCGCGGTGTGGTAGGCGATTAGCTGGCGTCCTTACTACATGACCTAACCATTTAAATCTGCATATGTAAGGACTAAACAAAAGAACTCGTTTGACAATCAGTGCCAAACATCCGCCTCTTAACCTCTTCGTTAGTTACTCACTGGTGCCACTCGGTACCAGAGAATGAACGTAGACATCGGTGGTCACACACCTGAAGGCGGTTCACGTCTTTTACTCTGAGCGGCCAAGTTTCGCTAGCGTAAAGTAATACATCCTTCACTCGCGTTATATACGCGACCCTTAAGCTTCAGAAGGTGCCCCTCTGTATCCATAGGTGCCCCAGATCAGCGAAAATCGTCTGTTTAATTTCGTACATCTCCACTGCTGCTGCTGATGCAACTTCCGAATTACACAACCTGCTCAACAACCTCCATGTCTTCATTGGGTAACATCAAATCTACGTAATCACCACAACCGTGCAGAAGCACTTTGAATTTGGAGGCTACAAAGCACATCCCGAATTACTTAGCAGAAAGCCGGATAGCGTCTAGCGTTGTTTGTGCTGTTTGAAAGTTGTCAAACAACAACACCTTATCGTCAGCATAATCAAGATCACTCAGTCTTCTACCACGTAAGAGGTCCACGCCGGAGTCTCGTGAGCGCCCCAAACAATCCTCCATTAGTTCGTCTACGGCGAAATGAAACAAAAACGGTGAAGGGGAACAGCCTTGACGTAAGCCGCACCCGGTCTTGAAGCTGTTAGTCAGTTCACTGTAAACCTAAACTCAGCTGAGTTATGGGAATAAAGCGCCGGCAGTATGTTCACATACTTTGTCGGTACTCCCCTGCGTTTAAGCGACTTTAAAAGTGTAGACCGATCCACGGAATCGAACGCACCTTTGTAGTCGAGAAATACGGCAATTGTTGGCTGACGGCATGCATGTTGAGGATTAAAAATATTAATAGCAACCTCGCTTCGGGTGAAACCCTGCCTGCTCTTCCCTACTGTTTGCCTCTGGGGCTGCAGTGGGTACCAAAACCCTAGTGATAACTGGGGTCGAGCTTGTTCCTCTATGGTTTTCGCAAGAGCCCTGGACTCCTGTCTTGAATATGGGATCTATTATCCATTTCCCCCAGAAGGAACAATGGTCTCCGTTATCTACACTAGCTGGGAAAACTGAGTCAAAGCCTCTACTAACGCCTTCCCATCTTCCTTGGAAAATGCCTGCACGAAATCATCTGGATCAGCAGCCCTGTTACGTTTGATAACCGAAGTGCAATTGCGGACCTCAGTCTTAGTGGGTGGTCCCAACTCTATCGACCAGGGTACTAAATTACAAGTCTGTGGCGGCAACCCAGTAGAAACAGGAGGCCGGCTAAATTGACCCTCAAGGTGTTCCGCTCACCGCCTTAACCTTCTGGACCTATTGTAGATGAGTGTGCCATCTGTCTCGCTGATAGTGTCACTGACAGACGGTCTCCAGGGATCGGCAGCATGGACAATCTTGAACAGCTCACCGATGTTTCCTGAAGCAAAAGTGATCTCCATTTCCTTAAGTTTCTCCATTAATCAAGCTTCACGATCAGCCTTTAGGCTACGTCCCAGCTTTCTAGACTTATCGTGTGAACTGATAGGAGGGATATTCTGTCTGGCTTCTAACAACCCCAGAGATTTCTCCGAGATCCAATGTCTGTTCAACCCATGCATCCCGGTGCCGCTGCTTCATGAGTGCCTGTGAAATCTGAGCCCAGCAGCTAAGATCGTCGGAGTGAGAACTGCTAAGCCTGATTTCTAAGCTGGTTTGATACTAATGCTTTCCCGACGGTATAGCCAGTTTCTTAACGGTCAATCTTTGCTGCCAGTGGGGTCCTTCCCCAACAGAAAAACGAAACGTCAACGTACCAACGCGTGCTCTGAATCCAAGTACATGCTCCACTGAGAACGACAGTCTTGAATGGAAACCCACCACCTATCACTGGCGGCTATGTGGGCTATGTGGTCTATCTGAGACCAGGTCTGATTCAGAGAGGGAGGGCGCCAGGTATAGCAATGACATGGACGATGCCTAAAACTAGTGCAGGCTAGAAATAGCTTGTGCACAGCGCGCAGCTGTAACAATCACTCGCCAGTACCTGAGCGATATGATGCTATCTCAAACTGGCTGCCTAAACAAGACTCGACCTCACCATTGCGGTCTACGTGGGCGCTCATATATCCGACCAGAACGACTATGTCGGCCAGATCCGCATAAAAAGGCGCTCTGGACGTCGACGTCACTACAGTCGGTTGAAGCATAAATAGACAAAATGAAACGATTTCTGAAAGTTTTGCGTTTACAACTGGCCGTAGTAGAGCCTGCCAAGTGGATACCACAAAGTCCACTGTTAACAGGAATCCAATCTACCAACGTGGCTGAGGTAACCTTACTGAGGACTACATCTACTCCAACCTGACGAGGAACGACGGCTTTGGGATCACCCGTAGTGTATAACCAGTTTCGGGTAGACAGTGTGGGGGCTGATAATTCCACACGTTGACTTCTGTCTTGGATTCTGACCTTCGAAATGCAGCAGCCATCGACCTTCAACGAGTCAAACGTTCGTACGGGAGCTGCCTGTAGATGTATCTTTCTTAGAATGCGAATGCTTATTTGCATTTCAGGTCTAAGTAAGGAACGAGGGATTTCCGAGGCTGAATGGTAAGAGATGAGATTTATTGACAATGTTACAGCGATTAGTTGTATCTGTTTTGGGACCTTCAGAGTAATTACCACAGATAGGGGTTGGGAGGAGCATGAGAACCAAAGTTTGGAGAACAGTGGGGGGTAGTCAGCGGTAGCATCCTGCTGTATGCGACAGATAGGGCGACTCAGTATACTGTGACACGGCCGATGCAGTGTGGAATTACTGATGTTGCGAGTACTCATGTGTGTATGTGGGCTGAGCTACTGCCAGGACGCCCAGACCTAGATAGCAGAACGGTTAGGGTTCTTAACCAAAGCATTTGGCTCAAAAGCCTGAACCGCAAGGCAGCGGGCGAGTAGCAGTATATCGGAAAAAGGATACCGACATTTTTCGAACTCCCACCCTTGAGGACCAGGAGACTGTGGTTTGTCAGATCTCTACCTGCTGGCCTGCCTGATATGAGTAATTCTTTCGGTGTGGTCACCACACCATCCATTTGAGCCCAAAAGTTATCGAGATGCGCAAGCAGTTACATCGCGTCAAGGTCTAGTCTCGTGGTGACGTTTGTTTTAAGTTAATATTGTTGAACAGAGTTGAGTAACATGTTTCAGCTGTAAGTGACCAGACTGCATTAGCTTCTTGCTATCGATCGTTTAGGTGAACTTCGCTGAGTATTGCAGATTATTCGATATACCGGGTTTCATACGAAACTACACATTCTCATGTCTCTGACATAGGGGATCCATAACTCGGGGACATTACGCACGGATGAATAAGATGGTGAACGACGCAGTCAATACAACTTCGCCCTAAAGAACTTGTCCCGTTTCAGTTCACCTTTAGGGAAAGTTATAGTGGTGACTGTTCCGTGTAGATGAGTAGGTCTACAAAGTTCAGTTGTTTGTGGCTGATTTCGAATGCATTCGGCTCATTGGCGATAGTGGCTACTGTCCAATGTTTTGCAGCGTCATTCGGGCTAATTAGTTTCAAAGGTGTTGTATGTGAGTACCGTCGGGTGATCCTCTAGATCATGGTAATATTGAGCAACGAACTGAACGCGCGCATGTGGCTGCTCCAGTCTATCGGGACACTATCATCTTAAATTGCGGAAGGCTGTTACAGAGCTTAGATCACTTTAGATTGCACGCCATCCACACGTGGTCGCAACCATTGTATTCAAATGAGCCTTTCAGCTAGCGCACTCTGGATGGAATCATTGCGGATTTGAGTTTCGATCTTGAATTTGATCATTATTCATATCTTGAAGTATGTTGACATTCTGGCGGAGAAATATGGGTAAAAATGCGATTAGTTTAATCAATAGGTTATCAAACGTTCTGGCCGATCATTGAGCGGTGTTGATGCTACGAATAAGTGATAGGTAGCAACCGGACAAGTGCCTGGTATTCACATACGAGTGACTGATAGTGCCAATTCGCTCTGTTCTCTCGTGGTAAGTAAACATTCCACCAGTGTACGTATATGGAAGTGTATTCTGTCCAAAAGAGGGACAGTACGTTGTAATTAGATGTATAAACTGTATTTACACCGTATACGTTTTCGCTGGTTATTAACGGGAAACCAAAATTGTCTGTAAACGACGTCAGTGCCATCACCACCAGTAATGGCCACATTGAGGCTTAGCTGTCTTGTGTGGGACGAAATATGTGTATGCAAAAACACCACAGGTCATCCCTCAATTTGTGAGCGATTTATTGATCACGTTTGCTACTCTGTCAATCTCTAATTGGCATTTCAGGTCATTGTTAAGCCAATGACCGGGTTGTCCTAACATTTTCTCCTACCATCATCATTATTGCCAGTGACGTTAATAATTAAATCGGGGATTTGTACTGCTGTTCGTCTGCCTCACAACTAAAACAAGGCGAGGAAGTTCTAGTTGGAAGTCAGAAGAAAAGGAATGGATGAGTCGTATGTTCTGAGAATTCTGTGCCAGAATTCAAACAATGAACATCTATGTACCTATACCTTGAAAACGGGCAGCGGAGTTTCAAGTGAGAGTAAAATGTTGCGCTCGTTGACTCGCTTCACTAATTGCACGTGCATCACGGGCAACACAACCAAACAACTACAGTATTGATGTCAGTAAACGCGAGTAGCTACTACATCTCATTGTGTTTCCGGTCAGGCGCTAGTTGAGATATGTGGACTTCAGCTTAGAAGGCGAACAAAACGCCCCGTTCCTAACTTGTTAGTGTCTGCTCACCCCTTATCTATGTTGATCCATCCTCAGCCACCACATACTCTGTACCAATGATCAAAGGGCTTCGGTGTTGTAAACGTAGGGTCGGTAT
The DNA here is from genome assembly GCA_008508345.1 of Paragonimus westermani. Lineage (NCBI taxonomy): Eukaryota > Metazoa > Platyhelminthes > Trematoda > Plagiorchiida > Troglotrematidae > Paragonimus > Paragonimus westermani. Next base: position 95,732 of record QNGE01001433.1, on the reverse strand, counting down.
TCTTGAAACCATCTGTGTGCACATGTTGAGGGCTAGGGTTGATGAGCCCGATCAATCCTAAGGTTCAACAACCGTCGTCTTTTGTTCAGCAAACGTTTCACCACCAATTTGTCCTTCTTTAACGCACCCAATAGTTTTGTAGGTGTCTTTTCACGTTTACTTGGCTCGTTGTTTAGTTTGACCTAATCTGTTGAATAAAAGGTGAACGAAGACTTTTCTTGTCACCCCAGGGAAGCAAACCAGATAAGAAAATACTATAACTCAAGTACTCGGTTTGCCGACCTTTCAACTACATGTACTCACTGCCTGATACCCACGGTCAACATGTTGGTCAGTGTGAAACGGAGCAATCGTTGGAATTGTTTTCAGCCAGCGTATTAGTGATCACACATTGTCGGTTTAACAGTTGGGGCAAGACGAAGTGCTGGTACTCACTAACCATCAAGCAAACAGTAACCGATGAATGGGCAGTAGCAGTAGCGATGATTTTATTCATTACAAACGAGTGCGCATAGGTGACGGAGCAAATATAAAGAGCGAGTTTTGTCCGTCGAAACTATGTTTGGCTGTTCCCATTATCCTTTGATAGCACATCGACTGACAAAAACATACTATTATCAATAACGATACAGTGTGCTCACCGCGTGATTCCATGCAACAACCTCTCTAGGGAGACAAAGAAGCCAATGAGTTAGCAGGTAATGTGGTAATGGATAACTTAGGATTGTCAATATCAGATGCAATAATCACACTCATGAATGAGAAGTAAACAGATCGGAGGCTCACCCGTCTATTGCACGGTGTGAACTAAGCTGTCCCAAACCAGAGTTGTGCACAAATGAGGACGTAACCATCTACCATGTGTTGGTTGTGTGTGCTCCAGTTGAATTGCAAAATAGTGGTTATTCGCGACCCTTGCAAGTTGATATATGTTAGTTTACGGCTGTCAGACATAGAACCCTGTGTCCTAATTTCCAATCATTTACTGCGTTGGAGTTCTACCAAGGTAATTAGGTTAGTAAAAGGAGGGTTTTCAAGACATGTTCCTCCTTACATGCCCATGGCAGGTGGCCAATATTGGATTTGCTCCTTCCGCGGTATGCAAGCAGCCACGTAGACCACCATATTAAGCACCATCTGCTATTGGATGCAGCTACCACGTGATATATGTCTAGCTTTCAAGGTCCTTCACACACAAACTAATTTACTAATTGAACTGAGTCATCGTTCCAGTTGTCAGATCTGATTTACACACCACGGAGAGCACAGGCACGAGTACAGGAACTATCGGTACCCTTCAATCGTACCAAATAAAGAGATGCAACTTGACAATTGAGATACATTCTCTAACTCTGCCAGTTAGATGAGCATTATGCTGCTTATGTTTTATAAACATACGGTAAGATTTCTATCCTACTTCAGAAATGAACCGAATACAACGGTTAACGGATGCCAAAAATCAGTGATATCGATCGTCCTCAACATTCAATTATACCAACATGACCAAAACCTGTGTCATCGTACACATGCGCCTGTACTCTGAAATGTTCACACACTCAGTGTTTAGCTAACATTCAAGACATCACCATTTCAATCCATTTGCAAGTTCTCATGGGGTTGTCTTCCCTTAGTAGTAACGATGTGGCAGCAGAGCATTATTGGCATGCGGATTTGGCTGAGCGTGGATATGTGATGATTCGATAACGCATAATGTTAAGTCAATGGCCGATTCTCTCATAGAAATGATGCCGGCGTTAAAATCGCAGTCGTGATAGAAAAAACACACACTGCCGACGGGCTCTAAAGAGAGCCACATTTAAATCTAGTGTATTTTTTCAAACGGGCCAGTTAGAACTTTTATCTGAATGAGAAATTTGCGATCGGTTGTTGGCGCTGTTCATTTTAAAGCCTCACACGTTTAAAACTGTCCATGACCAATTTCAGCCAATCTCGATAAACAGCGCGAACGTGGCATGAAGAAAATTGGGCAAAATTTTGTGAACCGTTAGTGAATGCTGATGAGAATGTTACGCTATGGCTGACGCATTCAAAAAATCATGATAGATTGAGAGTGATCCACGCGAGGTAACCGCCTGCAGCGGAGGTGAGCTTCTTCCGAGGACAACAAAATGACTGCCTGTTGCTACTATTCGTTCTCTGGATAACTTTGAAAACTTTCCGACCTTATCAGGCACTTTGTGACAATGTATAAGAATAGCGAATTTTTCCTGCAAACGTCTCATGTGCGTACCCCTTTCCGATCGAAAAGCACACGATTATTCCCAGCTTCTACATCAGAGGAAATGCAACTCAGAGCTAGCGTTCTGCCCATAAAAATCGGTCGATCACGTGTGCATCCAAAATCAACAAAGGAATCAAAATGTTGATGTGATACCAACCGTGGAAGTTTGATTCACATACTCCCGTTATGCCCTTTTAACTATTTGGACAGCTGCAGACGATACGGCATTGCAGATGTATTATCAAGTAATAACTTGAGAGACAAGAATGCCTCGATGGCGAACTCGTTTCCTAGCCGGCGCAACCTTCGTTGCTGTGTGACCTGCACGGAATAGAAGCCACAGTCAAGTTGATGAAAGTTAAGTGTGGTTCTCAAGAAAGCGTTCAACACATCTGTGCCTTCCTTATTTCCCCAAACTGCCTTTTCTTCAAAATATCGCAGTGTCTCATTGTTATTAATAACAAGGTTTTTATACACTCAAAATCATACGGAGTCCTCCAGCAAATGGATCTCTGAACTCATGATATCTCAGGTATATCTATCCAAAGCACTCCCAGCATATTCGATTCATGTGAGAGGTACCTAGTATACTTATAACACAAACATACATAAATGTTAATTCCCACCCATGATACACTGACTCAGATGTACGTCATGTAATGTATGATTCATATTAGTGAATTACGTACCCTATTATTACTATGCCCCATGTGGGCAACTCATGTAAATCCTGAAAATAGTGGGTGCATGACTTTCCTTAAAAATAAATTATTGATGTTACTCAAGAGAACATCATATGATTTATGTTCACACATTGTCTTATTCATGTAAAAAGTATAGTGGTTTTGCACAATTCTTCATATCTATATTGTTTGATTTCAAGCGTTCTCTCTGATTTCATATGAGCAAAACACTTATTATTAAAAGCACGGAGCTGTGATAACTACCATGGTAACAAACAGTCAGTTCTCCAAACGTTTCACTCTGTTGTAACTAATTCTCCAGATAGGCCGCTGATAACTGCTTAGCTGACTGGGTGGTATCCAGATGTTGAAATGGTCAGTTGTGTTAACACATGGATCCACAACACAGATACCGTCTAGCTGGATACACTTAGTCCGCGCATACCCCTTCGCTAACAAATTTAAATTACACTTAGCAACGTTACGTTTCAGCCCGTACCTACCGAGTCGTTTTGTTCGCTGAGAGCTACTATGACTGTTCTCCAAAGCGAGGTGAATTTATTACCACAGTTAACTCACGTTCTGAGATATAGTGATTAGGTCTGATTCATGATTGTCACATTAATCGCGTATATTTTGATGTGATTCATTAAGAGTGACGCATGTTATCATTATTCATAACTGATTCGTTGCTTAACTCATGGAATAACATAGGATGTCATAACTTCGCTTAAGTTTCTCACTGAAGTGGTTTATATGTCTGCTAAACTGGGTATCAATCCGAAGTTTTCTCGACCGTCCGAATTACTCGGTTTCTCTTGTTACTGTACAGTGAATAACACGAAACTGTTGACTGGAAATTCGTAGCATTTTTGGTAACAATGCTTAACAGCAGGGGAAATCAAAATCAACTGTATTTGAGATTACTTAGTTTCAATTACCGTCACAATGCTTCCACGATGGTAAACAGCTAGCAGTTTTTACAGCAAGGACTCACAGGTAGAAGTGTCGTTTTCAGCAGATGCCCGTCATCGTGGCGAGATGCCATCCTTCTGTGTTCACTTCAAGAAGACTCTCGGTTGCCACTAAATCTCCGATAGCTCCCGTCCTACATCCCGGTTCGTCCTCATCTCTTTGGCACTTCACTATTGTGAGACTCCACAGTTCCACATTCCGTTGATGTGTCAAACTGATCTGTTACTCGAGGTCATCAATGGACAATTACCAAAGTCCACGTGCTTTAATTAAGGCTATTTTTACAACGATGATACACTTTCATTTCGAAGTAGAGTTCAATTTATTTTCTGATATGCTGAGCCTAATAAAGTAACGTCTAGAAGACAGGTGTCTCCGTAGACGTAACCCAAAGATATGACCGATGCTTAGCGAAAAACGGGAAAATCGTGTCCCAATCCTAGGTCTACTTAATTACATACGAAATGAATGTTTTCAAACTGATCCTATAGATAAGTGAAGTCGAAGTCGTGCTATCGTCATACATGCAGGCTGAACACTATTCGTACTTGAGTGCCGTTTGGCCAGCCTGGAGGAATATCAGGCAATTATACTATCTTTGTGGAATGTGGATATTTCGTTTTATTTGTCGAATTGTACAAACAGTTACCCTAGCAACGCGTTATTTTAAGGGTTTGTCCGGGGTTGTCAGTTTCCAAATGGACTTATTGTACCCATTAGGTGAAGTATCACTCTTCAGTTTATCGACCAACCATCTATTCGTGTTTATTGAAGAGTGAACATGCTGCGTTATTCAAGTGATTGTTTTTTTGTCAAGGACAATCCGTTTTCTTACGTCAGTAACGGGTAATTTATAGGTGAAAAACCCTTCAAGGAGTGATTGGAATATCCGACGAGCTTGTGCCACATAATACAAACGAACAACATTTAATGGACAAGAAAGATAGTAAAATGACGTATGAGCCAGTTGAACCTGGACAGTACTGTGTTTAAAAGATAATAAATGGGGGAGAGAAAGAGAGTTAAGTAAAAAAACACTTGGGGAGCGACATAACCAGTGGAGGAGCGCAATTCGGGCGATGAAATGTTCAATCCTTTTTAAGTGGAAGAAGAACAAAAAATCAATATATTAAACGTGGAGTAACAGAAAAGGCAACATTGTAACCTTTGACAGTGATGGTTTGGCTATGGTGAGAATAGCAGAAATATACCAGAATTGCGGATCTCATTTTGACAAGTAAAATGTGCACACCTCGCAAAACTTCCTTCATCTATTGCATATTCTTATCCCCTAGTTTGACTTCATTTAGCCGTTTGTGATTGTCCCGTAAACTAACGAAAATGCACTACTGACCCAGAATAGGTTTCAAAAGCTAGGAATGAAGTTATGGATTCTGCATCCCTGATTGTTTGATGTTGGCGAGACCCATCATGAGAAAAAAAACGGTTCCACTCTTCTATGGTGGTCACTTGGACCAACTGGTTTGATTGCATCCGGCAGTCCGTGTATAAAAGTTGGTCCCAGACACGTAGATGTCTACTGACCTCTCTTCAAATATTGCGGTAATGTCCGTTTATTCTTTTTTATGAATCATATGGTCAACGAAACTGGAAGTGGCCATTTCACCTCCCTAAGATATACGAATCGTAAACATGTAGTACGGAACGTAACGGCACCCAGAATTCTCCAGAATAACAGGGAAGACGTTGATTATCAGCCAGGAAGGTGTTCACTCTAAAACTAAGGGTAACATTACAGCTTAACGTATGCGCACGTATATATATATATATATATAATATACATGGATTAGTGTTGAAGATTCAAATCTAAAGTGATACACTCGAGTTGGAATGAACCAGTCAGAAGACAAAAAGATAGTGTACTTCTAAGATTTGAGTTTCTGCACGTTATAGCACGGACGGATATAATTCAAAATTACAAAATACTTTTCAAGTAGGTATCGATTACCAAAAATGAGTTTTCCCCAACAATCTTAAAGAGAGATGAACAGAATGGGAGCTGATATTGTGCTCAGTCTACTCTCTCTCTTTGAGCAGAAATCAGTTGTGCCTAAATGACTTAGTTCGCCCAGCTAGATAAAGCAGAATTGAGTACAGTTTTCTGTGCATTCGATAATTGAAGCGATTGATTTGCAAACTGATTCATCTGGCTGATTTGTGAAGTAACTGTGTTGATTCCCCTTGACTCAATATGATCCGTTACATTGACATCCTAACAACCACTTTACGACAGATGACTGTACGAGACACACAATGCCATCAAGGTGTTTAGGGCAAACTGTTTTCCTGGGCACCTGACTACCGTCGCCGTACATAGAAATAGTATAGGATGTACAACAATGGAATATTTTTGTTCAGTATACCATAACGTGCGATCGAGTGAGCATGAAAATCACGTTAGTTCCCGGCCGACCTGTGAAAATTCGGGTCCACACTAACAATGTCCCACTGTATCGTTTTATTTTATGTCTAGTTAACACGTATCACAGCAAAGTCTGGCGAAACCTACTCACGATTTTATCAGCTTCTTTTCGGACTTTGCAAACAGCTACTGAATAGATTACCGTATTTAGCACAAGGTAGATCGGAGTAGGATGAGCAGTCAACAGTGCCGGCCTTTTCATTGTCACTAATGAATCCATCATCGTCTAGACTTCCAACTCATCTGAACACAGTGAGATTTACCGTCAGTTTGTTTGCCTAATTTTGATAGACAGATGAAGTTCTCCTCACAAATTGAGGTAATCTGTGAAAACGCCTCACATGTTTTGGTGCATCTTTCACAGCTACGTCAAGTCGGATTGAAAAGTTCAAACACATAACTTAACGGAGAGTTAAATTAAACCGGACTGTTTGGTTTAAATCCATTAGAAGTCAATCGGAATCTCGTATTTGACTCCCTTCAAATCAGAAACAACCCGACCGATCTGTTCGTTTAGTACAGACTTGCTGTTGCCGGTTTATGAGGCCTAGTGTGAAAGCTGTTCTTTACACTGATATGCATAAACTAACTTGAACTACTAGGGTTTATGTACAGCGTTGCGCACATTAGGTGTCATATTTTAACTGATTGCTTATTCTAGAGAAAACCAAACTGCAAAAATTGGGATTCCGGATGGGCGGTAATCAGGGACAAGTTATACTGTTCCTCTCACTTGTTCAAATCAGGCCACCGCCATGATTTTTTCACAATTTAGGCTCTTCTGAATTAGCAACATGCTAAACTGTTCAAGCAATAATTTTCTTTCAATGCTTTTTCTCAGGCCTTTTTTAGACCTGAAAGAGAAGAAGTTTGAACTTGGTCGTAAAACTATCCGGAACATAACGGATTCCAATGACTCGTCTTTATTCCGAGATGTAACAATCAACTATTTCAACACTTTGACCGTACATTCATTAACTGTTTGGTTGAGACACGCCTCCTTCTTTCAACGACATATTGATTAGTACATCGTTTACTTACTGTATGCTTTTGGCATTCACTATTCAAGTTTGCGTGTTCAGTTTGGTTTGTCCAACTATCTGTGCAGGCACGCGTAGTTTTTTTCAGTCCTTCTGAAGCTGTGAAGAAACGAATTTTGTTCTCTGGTTTATTTTTGGAATTAATATGCCTATTCGATACGCCGTTGAGGACCATTCTGGTTTTAACTTACACAGGAACTACACATCGTACGGAGGGAAGTCTGACTGCGATACAATCTTTTGGAAAGCCTCCAGAGATGTTGATTACGTCTTCTAGTGAATATTTCGGGGTTTTACTCCAAAGCTTTGTTTACAGAGGGAAACATTTTCTTTGAGTAAACTCAAACAATGTCATCCAAAAATTGGTGTCGTACTTATTTTTTCCTACGAAAAAACTCAAAATTTTTACACAATGTGGTGGCAATAGACACCCAGTTAATTGTGGTACGCTAGTTGGGTTGCGATAAACAAGTGTTGGTTTTCAAAATGGCTATTCCAGACTATTCTGTTTTCTTATTATTAATTATTAAAAATGTCCCCATATGAGTTAGGAAAAACATCACGACAAACCATGACACCCAGTGCACTCCACTTTGTAGGTAAGCAGTAATGACCTGTTTTTCACGTGATTTTGCAAACAGCAGACTCCAGGAGGGCAAATTATTTTTTATAGCTTGCTCCGTAATAACCGAATTGTCTGTCAACCATATGGTTTAAGTTTTGATCTTAGTTCACGTTGGGTGCTACTGTCAGGGCTGACGTATATCAAGTGTAACTCATCATCGTACAATATAACTAGGTCACCATAGGCACATTCCATTTTCATTCCTCGTCTATCACAAGCTAGTCGGCAACATCGGCTTGGAAATTCTCAAGTGATATCGTTGTAGACGCGAAGGTACTTAGGTTTGATGACGTCTGCGACGAATTTGTAGCTCCGTATCCATGTTATCTGTGGAGCTTTGCATGTGACACCATCATGTAGGCACTGATGGCTTCTAGCGCAGTGTATTGGGATCAGGTGACTTCCAGTTAGGTTAACTAGTTTCATCTCATCAGGTTCACTGACTCGGAGTTGCCGTGTTCATGTCTGCTCGTTGGTTATCATGTGGCGCCACATTTGTTCTTTCCGAGTATTGTTAAATGACAAATCATGGGAGGTCGGTGAATCGGTTCAAAAGCATGAAGCGGTTGGTATCAAGTTTGACCTCTGTGTTTCTCAGCCGGAGTCCAACAGATGTCGAACGTTAGTGGCCAGAGACACTGAGGTGACTCACCGTAACAGTGAGTCAGCGACAGAAATGATGTTATGGTTGTTCTTGTGGTCTTGTTAGCTAATATCAAGCATTCTTCTCTTTTCATTAATAGAACAATAGAAAATACAAAGCATCGAACGACGAATGAGGCATAATGGTATAAAAAGAAATAGTGTGCCTTCTCTCTATCTCTCTCCTTTGTCATTTTATCCAGTCTGTCAAATGATTTCTCTTTTGTTCTTCTCAACATTTATATTAACAGTGAATATTTCATGCGTGATCAGATCATGACGCCTAGTCTGCTCACACATTTGTGTGCTGTAGTAATAAAAACTATGGTAGATACTCAGAAATGAAGTCGTGTCAAGAAGAGAACCGAGAATACGATATTTCCCACCTGCTTCATTTAGTCATATTATACGTTTCATTGAAACATAAGTTTGTTTTGTGCCTTGGTCCCCTGCATCATCACCGTTTTTAATACAAGCCTATTTATGTGTATTCATGATAAATTTGTCCGGTTTTTCTGTGGTCTAGCCACAAAAATTGCATATCATTGTTCTTAACTAACATCATTTGTTCTATGTGGACTTTGTCACCACATAGTTATATCAAGTTGTGCTTCTATGGTTAGTGATAAGTATGACTACGTATGTTTGCCTTTGTATTATGTAAACTATTCAGAGTTGTGTGACTAGCACGGTCATGTTCTGCACCATATACCTGGCAATCTCTTAACGCACGCTTTCGACCGCCGAAAGCTACACGGACAACCATGCTAACTTTTTTGGAGAGAGCTGGCACGATGTCTTCATCTTATTCTGTTCCAAGATTTATACTGATGCAGTTTAAAGGTGTTACCTCACTCTCGCTCCGGGCCACTCTTTACCTCGACATTTGTACAGTAAACTACGTCCTAATTGTATGCGTTGACGGACCAAGAAACTGAAATGGTTATCGTTCAACTCAAGGTCGAGACTGTGCGGTCTCGGTGGCAAAATGTTTGGTGTTCAAACTAATATGCACGATTTCCTAGGAAATTACTTATGCATTGATGAAGCGTCTATGAAAGGATGATATTAGCATAGGTTTGTGAAATTATACGGAACAATTTTGTGATAATGACATTTTGTTTTCCTTTTATGACCACCAACTCACTCAAATCAGGCAATTATACGATCCCCAAAGCCATCGATGAATGTCCAACATTCACCTGATGGTTAGAACATCTCAGTTTTTATCTGAGCTCATAACACTTATAACCGCATGCTCCAATTTATCTAAACTAGTCTGCTTACTCTGATCAAGCAAACCTGAATGCGTTCCGTAACGAGAGTTGACATCTTGTTCATCTTCTTATAAGTCAGTTAAAGATATTCGCGCCGTTTACTTTATTTTCAAAATCTAATTCTACTGATTTTTGTTGAAAACCAGTGAATCGGGTGTACAGTTATTTCATTTGGATAAATTATAAGGATTTCTACGGTTCTTAGTTTATTTAATTGAGACGAAATTATAGTTACTTTGAAATGAACGTATTTTGTATTTGTACTGGATCGGTGGTCACCTGTGATTACAATATTTCTTTTGTCCGTCTTTGTCGACTCAATGCCCATAGACGTAATGATAGGCACTGTGTTAATACCAACTTAATCTAACGCAAGTGTTTAACCAGAGTTAGCTAGTTAACTAGATAACTCAAAGTTTGCATGTTAACAGCCGGTCGCGCAATCAATTTGGATGCCAAAGTTTCAATGCGACTTATGTAGTACTCAGTTTATTGAATATGCCTAGAACTCATCTACGAAAAATGCGGGCTGTGGACATTACTTTGGGGAAGTATCTTCTAAAATGATACATTCGTCGAAACATTTTTGTGCCATCATTTAGACAGTTTTAACTGTTGTTTAGTTCGTTGACATTTGTGGCCATTTTTCATTGGGCTGGTCCGAAATATTTGTTGAGCCTGCCAAGACTCTTGGATAAACAAGCCCATTGGAAAGTGTTTCCCTAAAAAACCATGAGCATGCATTAACGCCATACATTCAGCTTGCAAGCTTTAAACAGTCGGCTCAACACATCGAGCAAATATACTGTGTCCGTGCGCCTGTACCTATGGAACCAAGGAATAGCCAATGCTGGATGTAGTCAGTCACCGTGAGCCGACAACCGTAGTGACGAGTTGAAAATAACTCAGAGAGGCTAACCTATGACGGAAAAACCCAAAGGGTTATATGTGAACTGAATACTGTTCGCTCGATTTAACCTTAGTAAAAAGTTGATATTGGGTGAGGACTTTGCCATTTGCCGGAGCGGTTTTCAGTCGGATTTATGTGGCTCGCACAACACACACTAGTCTCAACGTAATGTAACGACAGCAAGCCTCTTTCTCATGTATACTGATACTATGTTTGATATTTATTCCTCATGTGAGTGTGAGCACCAAAGGACGCTCGACTGTTGGACAGCAGATACTAAGTGGCATTGAAATGAACAGCCGAGACAGGTTTGTTAAAATTGACGGCGTGTGTCAGTAAGAAATCCCTTCGAAAGTTAGCGCTGTCTACGTCCGTATCTTCAGCTTCTTCGTCAAATGAGAACCAGTCAATTAAGCGAAGTTCACTCGCCAGTGACACGTATCTTTATATAAATCAGTATTATATTTAAATCAAATCGTACTGCAGAACGTATAGGTCGATTTGGACATCCAACCCTCTTAAGTTCAACTAAGAGACACATGATCTAACAGTGAGTACTTTTCACAGGTTGAGCGTCATTCACGTAAGATCACTGCTTTCGCGTTCGGGTAGACTTCTCGGTCAGATTCTTTGGATAAAAAGCGGCAGTTTCGCTCGTGTAATGAACGGCATTTCAACTCCCGGGCACGCTTTCATTAATCAAACCCGTTGATCGCCGCACCGTCGATCTCACTTTAGATGTTACATATTTATTATGTTTGAACGCTCAACCACCTCCGCTTTTGTGTAACCATCACGTTGCTCGATTGTGTATTTAGAAGATCTTGTTACTGCTTGTTAATTTCAATCGATAACCCCGCGGTTAAGAATTCCAAATCAGGTCAAAACTTCGAATTTCTTCAAACACTTTATGAGCTTAACTGATGTTTATCGGTGCGAATCCAATGCGCGTTCCTTCAATTGTGTCATTTCGCAGTTTTTTCGGCAAAAAGTGTGCAATATCACGTTCACCGTTCAGCTAATTTTAAACCTTGTCTTTCATTAACTTAATATGAAGGCACACAATTAGAAGCGTTGGCAACTTATACACAAAAGACACCCCATTTTCTCATGCATGATGATCACGTGCATGGAAAAAGCGGTATTTTTTCTGCCATGTACGCGTTAGTATAACCTTGAATCGGTTGCTCCTATCCTTGTGTGTAACACGACTTTCCACGATTCGCAAGGAGGATCACTCCTTGTACTACAGTTTGCAAACTAATTGTGTTTGCATAAGTTTGCATAATAAAGTTTGTGTTTGTTGACCAGTGTGGTGTAGGCATGACATTAGGCAGCACGTACACTTTTCACTGACTGAACATTTGTCTCACCCTGACATTAGGTAAACTCCTTTTAAAATTATATATATGTATTAGGCGCTCAGAAGAGGAAATGGGTAAGAGTTATAGCTGGAATACGTCTGATATCTGCACCAGCTGTGCGCTACACGCCATGAGATCATTAGGGCAGAGCGGGGGGGACCTATCTGTGCAGTTGTCAGGTCAGTCTAAATTTTGATGGTCGTTGAAAAACTGAGACAACGAATCTATTTGTGCACATTAATTTGAACATCAACTTCTCCGCATTACTACCTCAGAACCAAGGTTGATCAGTCCTACAGACGACTATAAGTGCTTTTGCAGCAACCACCTGCTGACGGCTTACCTTGAAAGAAACAACTACCGCTGGTGCTAGCGGTCCGTGTTTTGGTATCTGTTAAAGACACCCGGTGTTTGACTCATACTTTCTACAAAATATCTGGTCTCATGCTGGGAGGTGACCTGAGACCGCCGCTCATCGTTCTGTCTTAATGCAGTTCATCTAACATCTGCACATAGATTACTAAATGACATGAAATCTGACGAGTGAATATGACGTCAACCCAAAAGTTATACTAACTTGCTCTCCTTGGTGGAACTTAATGTTCGTAGCACACTTGGTTTCAGCCTTCGTTATATCAGGTGTCCCTCTGCATACTCTCAGAACACTAAGTCGACCTTAATGTGACGCACGATTTCATATCTATGAAATTCACTGCCGTGAGGTCAAAAAACTACATAGTCCACGTTATATACATTCTAAGGCGTAATCGATCTTTTTGGTTTGAAAACAGTTTGTTGGTGACTCTAGGTTTTTATAAATACGTAATTTAAATCTGCGAGTTTCAACTTTACTTCGCTTCGGTCCACTTTTGTGAAACGTTACATCCTGCGTTTAACACAAGCAGCACAGTGTTATAAAGTACGGCCTTAGTGTGGACTACTTGCAAGTTAGCTTCCTTGCTTACTTTGTTCTCAAATAAAACTATTCCGTAGGTTGCAGACAAACAAGCCAAACTTGAATAAATGGAGGTTACTGATCAAATCCTATGACCGACTTGAGTCATGCTGTTAAATATATATACATATATATTCATATGTGTATGCATAAATGCATATGTACGTTGAATTAGAGGATCCTGATGTCATTTGAACACCCAGAAGCATGTCAGAATCCCACTGTGATCTGTATCTTGGTAATGGTTTAAGATAGTGTGGGTGTGACTCTGGAAGTGTGTTTTTCTCTCACCAGGTTTACCCCAACCCCAGCACCTTCTCTTTATTGGTGCTTATTGCATGATCCATCGTCTTTCGTTAAGCTCCATCGATCCAATGTCTGATTGAGATGTTCACGCAGCAGGTTCTTGCGTCTTCTATTACGCACTCATAATGGAAGAGACTAAAGTATCGAGTGGGTTCTTCGACAACATTTCATTCCATCCCGCCTAGTTAATCCGCAGACGTTAGTTTCACAGGAGGTGGTGAGAGCAGAGGTGTCTTTCGAAACTGAAACCAACCCCATGCTCTCGGAATCCATTCGTACACGCCTTTCGTCGCCGAGCTAGACCCCCGTTTAATTCGTCAGTGTTCACTGAGTTCTGTCAGCAGAACGACATATGTCTCTTCCTATCCCTGACTTATTGTTTTGCTTGTAGACAGATTTAAGAAGCCCCATGGGAAGCTCAGAGAAACGATTGATTAAGAAAATGCTGGGAAGTACTAGAACCCGCATGCATATAATGAGCATTCTCGCATGAAGTTATCATTAGACGGAATATCATGCTCCACCGACCTGGCAGTTGTTTGATCAATAACCAGTGAAACAATTGTGGATCACAAGCTCAATGAACAACAGTGCCTCAAAAAACATGTCGTTGACTCTCGCACACTCTAACGTAATACTGATATCCCGGGATTCCGCAGTTGGAGCAGTTTGAACGTCTTGTAAATTTTCAAAATGTTTCACCTAATTGTAAACTCACTTATGATTTCTGTTATTTGAAGCGGATACGGTTTTAAACTACAGTAAAAGTAATCGTATTCACGACAGTATTAAAATCTGCTTTCTCCTTGTCCCATGAAGGAAGTTCTTTATTCCGAACTATTCAGAATAAAAAGACATTGGAAAATTACTCTCAGTATGATCAGGTAAACAATCCAGTTGCATGGTGAACTTCCTTGTTCGTTCTGTAATCGGCACGTGTGCCTCTATTAGAAATTGACAACCAATTTCCTGCGTAATGGCGTCCTGGACTTCAAGTTCAGGAAAGCGTGTAATTAACTGAAGCGTGCCTTCTCCTCATTAGCAAGTATAGACATATAATGTATAGTGAGGCAATGATTGGTCAGAAATAATCAGATCCGCTGTTCTTTCATCTTTAACAAAGCGAACACCTGAAGAAGCATTACTGGTTCAAACGCGTGTAACTGTCAACGGTGTTCATTAGGCATTGCATACGAACACTACATGTTATTAACACAATTTAAAAATCGCATATTTGATGGGACGTGTTTTTTGACAAAACAAAGAAGAGAAGTGTGTATTCTGAACATTTTTCTCGCATGATTCGTACTAAGCAGATGAAAGGTAGAATTGTTTTTTCATCTCGATATACTTTATCGCAATTGAGCACTGTTGACAAATCGTCGTGTATTTGTTTTGCCTCACTGTCATCACCATCCTCGGCAGCGATAACGATACATCAGTTTTTAATGATACGTAGCGGGGGATTTTGGTCTCCACATGAATTGAACATCATCGACAGTTGACCGCAACTGTCGCATCCCCATAGACTTTTGCAGTCAGCTTCTTTCGAAAAGAATTTTGGCCACGCATCATTTGCACGTCACCGTTTTGAGGAAAGAGGTCTGGCTGTCTCTAAAAGGGAGAATATTTTCCCGTCCAATTCATTTAGTTTGTCTATTGTTCAGGATTATGAGCTGTGTTTTTAACTTTCAGACTAGATTATGCATCAAGAGTCCATCTTAGTAGATCCTTTTTGAGTAAACAGCATGCTATTGCGTAAATCAATGAAAATTTCTGCTTGTATGTACATTTCCGAGGGTCCCACATCTGTAATGCCCCGTTTCAAAGAATTAAATTAACTGACCAACTTTTCAACCACTTGTGCGCTAGCACAATACGAGCTCAACACTGTGGCTTGCACAGTTTAAAATAATTACTGATGTCAAGAGAACATCCTACTAGTTGTGGATTACGCGAATAAGAAGCGCACGATTTCAGAATTTCTGCATTCGAATGCACGTATTGAGGAGTAGCACTGAATGTGTTGCCCAAATAACTTACCATATATTTTGTTCACGTTAAAGTGGGAATCGATGACCCTGCTAACTAATTAAATTAGGTGAACACCACGCTTTATGCAGTATGAAAGTTAACTATCATTGTTCCCAGTTTGTACTGAAAACAGGTTTACGAGTTTGAAGCTGAAGCACTTCTGACACCGGTGTGGTAACTATCTCGCATTAATGAGCAGAGTATACAACAAGATTAATCGTTCGGGTTCGCTCTACAACGGGAAAATCCAGCCGCTTTGATGTCAGTGATGATTATCGAACGTTCGTTTTGTTAGTTGTTATTTGCGAAACTGTGTACATCTGGTGTTAGTACAAGTGGAAAATAATGGATCTGTCGATAGTTTTTGGGAAAAGGTAATCCCTTATAGCTGAATTGGTTTCACCTAATCGGTTAGAGTGGTTCGGACTCGTTGTACGCATACTTGCCCAATCACTACCGCGACCAGCCTTGCGTGCACTCTAGGTGTAGTTGAGCAAATATTCTGATGGACATCATATAACGCGATACAAGGGAACGAAATAACTAAAATCAAGTTCAGGCTCCGTTTGCCGATCTGACTTACAGCTGAGGGTATCTGAATATCGAATGCTTTTGGTTGGGAACAATGAGAGATATGACGGTAAGTTGAGGTTAGTGTAATAAATGCTGTTATACTTGTTGTTATGATTTTCATTTGCTACCAGTAGACACAAAGAAACAATAAACGACCGTGGATATTGCTGTACCCACAAATCCTACGAAGTTGTTGATGAAGCTCACGTATCGCGACTAGTAGACTGTGCAATTTTCGTTTCGTCAGTGTAGGAGACGGTACGGTTAAACAACAGTAATGTGTTGTATCAAACAGGACTACTGTATGGCGGTGAGTGTAAGACGACGGCAAGTGCGTACAACCGTCCGGCGAGACAATAGGCTGTACGGTGTCTACATGGAAACCTCAACAGGTTAAAGCTCACTTGTCTAGTCAAGGAGGTCGCATGACAAATCCACTAAGGCAAACAAGCGCAAGGTTGCGGCGCGCTGGTGTGCCATGACCGATCAATCATGCGAACGGGCCGGCTGCAAAGACGTGCTTGTCTGTGTGCGCTCACTTAACAGGGCGCGACAGGTATATAATCATGAATACATTGGCAAATAGGGGCAACAGCCAGCAGCGTATTGCAAAGCTCGGAAAGTTCTCACCTGCAGCTCGCTGCATCTTACATGTGCATTGATTGAAGATCCACTGGGCAGAATAACGTTATGATTTACCTCTCTGTGCTTATCAGTTACGTGATCTTTACTGAGAACTCTTCATCCAAATAGGGAGAATTTGCTCGAGTCCGACATGCTGACCTTCAGAAACCAGTATATTGCTCACAAGCGAGAGTGGCTGAGCGTTCAGATTCGATAATTCGGTCGTGCTTAATGTGAGGTCAATGGCGCAGTGGTTAACACGGTTGCCTCATGATTGGAATGTCCGGAGTTCAAATCCCGGCAGCGGCAACGGTATACAATACTGACGAGCTCTGATGAGAGCGAAACTCGAGTCTAGTGCTTCTTTTCGAAGGAGGTTGGCTGGAAAGTCTATCTGAATGCGGAGGCTGCGATCAAATGTGAGTGGTGGTCAACTTGAAAATATGGCAATCGGTTGGAATGTGGACAATAGGCAGATAAGTCACGATTTCATCACAGGGATTTGATTAAAAACGTGACTGTGTGAGAGTTCAGAATCGAGCGGTTTCAGTTAGTATATGGACGTTTTCAAGCTTCAAGATGACGGTGATCCTATCCATGCATCGGCCACCGTCTGGCATCGATTAGTTTTCGGATCTCTTCGCAACTGGTTTGCTCTGCAGAGATCACAATGATTTCCTAGAGTATTCACAAGCAATTTTGTCCGTTCAAGATGATCGAACAATTCAGTGACCGTTCTGCTGATCGTGAAAACCGTGTAAGGGATCTCACGACTTACTGCAAGGAAAACGGTGCCTTTTACGGAGTAAATTCCTGTTGAGTTTGTAATCGATACCGAGTGGCCAGTACTCATTCGTAAAAGTACAGTGAATTGAGAGTGAGAGCCGTGCTTTTCCTATCAAGTCTGCGTGGGCTAACGGAGGTTAATCAACTATGACCAGTTGAGTTAGTCTGCAAGCGTTCACCTGCAACTGCGGTCTGTTCACACTGAGCGATGAATACCAAATTATCCAAACGGTATCAACCCAGAAGCAAACACAGTACTCTCTTCAACAGTGAACACTAACTTGAGGGGACAAAGTGCTTCTTCTTAGAAAAACGAATTTTATTCCCTAGACCTCAATCGTCGTGTGTGTAACACAGCGGATCAGACAACTTAGACATGACTCCATAAGTTGAATACTTTCAGCTTGTCACAGTTTAGTGAAATAAACATTATCCGAACCAGTGGACTCTGAACTATCAAAACACTGTTATAATCTGTTTTCTCCAACGTCAGAGTCGACTTAAGCAGATTAATGTGAAAAGGAACGCTGTATTTATGGACGTGCCAATCAGTTGGTTCAGCGGTTGAACAACTGCAAAAACTAATCAGACGTGATTCTTTTGGTTTCATCATTTGAGTGGACAGTTTAGAGTGTTCAGCGAAATTTCCGGCATTCGAGTAGGCCTAAAAATCGGCTCCTCATTTTGGTGTAAGTCGGATTTCAGCTTGCTAGGAGGATGTGTAAAAATTGCCCGTGGGTTAATTTGGAAATTCTGGTGACCCACTCCAGGGGTCGAGGCGTAATCCGGCTAGGTTTTGCCTGACATTACTTCTGTACTATCTCTTTCTGAGGGACATTAAGTCGATTTTACATCCCTGTGTGTTTGCTCGCTGTTTTCCCACTCCAGACCTCATCGCTTGATTGATACACAATATGAGGGAAGCTCGTAGACCATGAAAGCACGTTGACACTGATGTACACCGCTTTGGGCTCGTTGAACAGGCTTTCATAAGTCAATTCACGCCCAGAGGTGAACGGACTGTTCTTCGCATTGTTCAACCTATTGGTTCCCTAGTGTTGGCTAAACACGTTGGGAACTGGCTAAAGCAAATGGCAACAGCGAGCAAAAGATATAATACCACCGGAAAACCTATAATTAGTATTTCCCTCATGTTACTTGCTTCGCTGCATCTAAGGGAATACTTAATCACTGGTTGATATTGTGGGTTTGCGAACGAACTTCTGCACATAATACTTGTATTTTAGTTTCGTGTGCCTCTGTGGATGTAACTGATGTTAACTAACACTCTGAAATGATCAGTGGCTTACTTGAACTGATTGGATATTAGGATTCGATGAAAATGGCCAAACATTCTACTTTCTTTTAACTGGATGCATTCTGTAGGTTGTTAAGGTTAGGTTGATGGTGCAATTAATTATGTTGTGTATTGTCACTGTTTAACTATTAACCGCTTTGGGCTGACATTTACAATGTTTGTACAAGAGGATTTCGGCCAGTCATGATGCGTGTTATCGATCAATCATGGGTGATTCATCGAACAAATGGGAGTCACGTTCTATATATCTCTTGTACAAAGTTCCTGGTTGCCCTTCTAAAGCATTGACTGAAATCAGGGTGCTATATTTCGACGAATTCTTTGATTTTTTCAAAATCGATTTGGTGTTGATGTTTTGCATTTGGCAATTGATTATAGGATATTGTATACATTTGCGTTTAATACCTTATGTTTCAGAAGGTGTTAGTTTACCACTGAAGGTAGACGCATGAGAACATCTTTGGTGTAACGTGAATACCTTGTTCACGAACGCACACATTGTTTGTTGGGTTACTTTTCCCGTCCTCCCTGGATGTGGGCACATGCATTTGAGTATCTGATCAATTGACTATGGCGCCGTGGTAGCCTTGATTCGGGTGCCACTCTGGTGACTTTCCCAGCACAAACACGATTGCGTTTTGGAAGCGAGTAGACTGGGCAACTGTTCGTTCGAAATAATGAGAGAGGCGTTTCCATCCAGTTATCAGTTAGCTAGTCACACTGTTTACGTCGCCCTTAAATTGAACGGGATGATAGCCTCAGAATGAATGTTTCGGTCTTTTGGTCCCATGGGTAGCTCGGGTGTATTCATGAACACTTTTACTGACGGCGCATACGTTTTCAGAATAGTCACTAAGCGTAACACAATATCATAATGGCAATTAGGCTGATCCAGTTGGTGCGCATTTACTTCGGTCGATTTCTGGCTAAAGTACGATCCAGTTACCGTCTCTTTTGTGGCCATTCTATATTAGCACGGTCCTCCCAGTGGCATAGGGAACATCGGATTAATGTTTACTTCCCCGAAGCCAGACTGGCTTTTTGAACTGGTACCCTGGTGGCTGATCGGACTCTACCGGATCTACGTGAAGTTTAAAACACACGGTACACTATCTAGCTGGTCAAAAATTGTGTGCGTTAATGTATATATCTTCATTTTAACAGCAACATGGTCCTCACAGAAACCGGCAGCCAATTTCGATTAACAACACCCATTATATTAGATCGGTTTAACATCGTTTCGGACAAAACGTAACTCACAATAGGAAGTCAACCGAGCGGTTTTTGCCGTAGAGAAAGTTCCATTATAATTTCACACTAGTCGCAACTAAGGAAATTGTGCTGTTGGGGGCGAACAAGTGTGTTCTGCTTACAGCCCAGACTCGTACAAATCGTTGTCAGTGTTTGGTGGCTGTTGTTTTAACGCGAAAATTAATCGGTGATCTACCGCTGCGCTATTCCAGCACGTTGTGAATCATGGAAGTATAGATGCAGTGTATCCATTGATTGTAAATTTTGGACGCTTAATAAGGTGTTCACTACAAATCGACTTTTAGTCGCCATGCGAACGAGCTCTTTTGTGTCGTTCTGTTTGAGAAGGATTTTGTTTTGTGAACCATTTGGCTTTTCTAAGCACATACGGTTAACCGCACTATGTACTAGTAAATTTTCACCGAAATATTAACTGATATATTGTAAAAGATTTGTGTGTTGGATTTCTCTCGTTCAATCTACAAAGATCGAAGTTTACTATTTGTTTGTGGGAGTCACAACCAGCCAGGTAACGGTGGCTGGCGATAGTGTTTTCTGTTTGCCTTCATATACAGTTTGTTTTCTGCTAAGAACAGAATGGGAATATTTACAACTAGCCACCCTTGTGTTACCGAATCTAATGATAAAACACGACTGACTTTATCGATCTTTTCTAATGGTTCATTGTCAGTGGTTGCAATAATTACGAATGAAAACTGAGAAGCAGTAAAACATCTGGTCCCCATACGCACTGAAAATCACCCACATTTGGCCGTAGCTTTATCATTTGTATTGACCTTTCAGTTGACACTTTTCGAAAGAAGACACTATATTCGGGTTTCATCCTTGTCAGTAGAGCATCCTCTGGCCAAGACCGATATTTCAAAATCCAATTCATAGCACGTCAATTACGCGCCTACTGATTGTTTAATCACCTTGAAGCGAGTTACTGTTACTATTATTATATACTTCCTTTTACCAACTGATCATGTGACCTGATGCTGATCGTCAAAGGTAGACTGATTAGTCGAGATTTCAAACGAAAGAATGCACGTTCAACTACAGAAGTGTGATTGCGGGAACATTCCCATCATTTAAGGTGATGGTCATACAACCTTTATACTGTCTGTTGTTTAGTCACTTGAAAAGAATGCGCTGATCCTTATGATCCTGTTGCTATTGGTTTGATCAGTAAGAATTCACTGCCAAATCATTTACAACCAACATCGTCCGTAGAAACAAGTAGATATTTCAGAGTAATAATACATTAACCGTGCTATAAAGCAGTCCATGCGAGTTCAGGTGCCTATACAGAGAAAAAGCCCTACGCTGATCCCAGAGATGGTATCACAATACGTGCATCAGTTGTTACATTTTCAACTGAAAAGAGTTGATTAGTATCTGCGGTTTGTAGAATTAGCGCTTCGGGCTATTAGTACTTGTTGCATCGCCATTTACTCACAGTATTGCCCTGGCAGTGTGAACAGATGGTACAAGCTGTGAATGTGCCGACTCATCAGTTCAGTATTGTAAGGGGGGTTGACTCTCAACGGTTGTAATGGCCGTTAGTTACCCAATAATATGCAGTACACAGCATGTGGTGTCTGACCGCGTGAAGCGCTGGCATATATTCTGGTTCCATATGAAAAGCGACTAGTCACCTTGTGAATGCTAATCTGTATCTGTTTCTTGTGTGGCCGATACTCAGAACCTAGTGTGTCCGTGGAATATGCAATTCTACAGCATAGGCCGTGGTGTTTTCACTTCCAGTCCGAGCTGGTTAACCGCTACCAACCGACAGCGACGGTTTGTTCTGTTAGCGGATGAAAGACGCACGTGTTTCAGTCATGTGTGCTAGTAGGTGTAAGTCATATTGTCCATTTTCTTTCAAAATCGTGTGATCACTGGTTTCCTCACATGACACATCTGAACAAACCTTACGCATCTAATTAACAGTTGTACAAATGTTTCCTTCTTAGGAAGCGGATTAATTAGTATCTCTTTCCCTTCAAGCGATCTCGTAAATCTTTTCGAAAAACCGTTCAAAATAAGGTCGTAAGGTAACTGACACACACCCTTGCTCCTAAAGTGGACGTAGCAACTAACAAACCTCAGATACCAAGCATTAGTTGTGAACCTAAATCTCTCAGTTTTATATATGAATTGGCACAACTCTTCTCAAGTGTACCAGTTGAAAGTCCAGCATAAATACAAAAAAGTTGTTGTTTACGTCTTTTATATTGCCTTAGTTTAATATGGTTCATTCGGCCGAACACCGTTTCCTAATCCATCCACACCTGACTTCTTCAGTTTGCCCGTCCCAATGCAATTTTTAACGTCCATTGTGCTGATGTACAAGGACAATAACGTGCTTACTTGAAATGTGGAGGGCAAACTGATGAGTTATGGCGGAGTGTTTGAACAAAATTCAACGGAGCGTCGGTAAAAGTAGTCTGTTCCGAATGTGGACACAATTGGTTTTACTGCGCATGGCAACAAAACATGTCGTTTCAAGATACGGCCACATCGACTACCTTAGTATTTCTACTGCCCAGTTGTTCGCATTTCTTGGATTAAAGTAGTCAGCGGGACGACGACATGAACCACCGGTCGACTAGCATTACTCATCGTGGACTCATCGATAGTCGGCAGGGTACACCTTAGGTGAACAGGAACATAACTGTGCACATTTCCTAGCACTGTATTTCAGTTTCTGTAAACATGTATCTTCTTGGTCAATCGGTATGCGCACCCATCCTGATTTGTTTGCTTCTGACTGGAAACCATTGGAGTTTACGAATATCGGATGGATCGTGTGCAGCGGTTCATTCGACAGCACAAGGAATCACTTAACCCATTCGTTTAGTGTTATGGATGACTACTATTATGTTAATTTCGTATCCTGATGTCCGAGTATTTTCTGTGTCAGTTCAATCTACTCGACATAATCATTTACACGAATCTGCTTTGGTCTCAAACAGGGTGCGTTAGTGGATCCTCGGTGGAGGATTCCACATAAGCAAACAGCGTCCAGGTGGTCATTTATTTCATTTGGTCGTTGAATGGTGTCAGAAGTTCGAAATTTGGAAGTTGACATTCAAGCGATGTACCGGTTTCGAAACACTTCCTGACCCGTTGTTCGGCTAACATTGCACGAGTTTAGACCTGGCCACTGTCACTTTTGTGAAAACCCGAAGTCCATGTTCTTGCAGAAATTTTTACACCTGGGGATCTAAAGTTTGGAAACATCAAACGATAGGAGTTTTCGCATTCTCTTAGACGTTTAGTCAGCCGTATTCGCAAAGAAGCACTAGACTCTAGTTTCGATCTTGTCAGAGTTGGTCAACTGCGCACATCTCCGCCACGACCGAGGTTGAAACACTGGCTACGCCTTTATGTGACAATCACGTTGGCCACTGCGTCGGTGGTCACACGTCAAGTACAACGGAAGTATCATATGAGAACACTCAGACACATTCGGTTGAAAATAATGCTTAGGTTGCATGACTGCCTGAACAAGAGACGCAGTAACTGTTAACTTCAGGCGAGGATTTCATGACTAGGACTTCTCAAGCTGAAGTCACAACTTTACTGAGTACCAACGAATAGAACAGAAATTTGGTAATGCCTATTGAATATGTATTACAAAAGTTATAGGGCTTACCAACTTGACTCAAATACTAGCGACACTGATTTCCTGGTTATACTCGAAGAAGCAAGACTGCACGCACCTCAGTGCTGTCAGTAAGTTGGAAAGTTTTTGACTGACAGCTTTTGATCAACACAAACAGTTTCTTTTATGAACAAAATATATCTGTTTTTAAAATAGTGGGATAAGACTGGCCTCATTTATGTCGAATTAGTGTATCACAGTGGCCAGAGGACGACTGCTTATGAGTCCCACCACAAGTGTCCTGCGTTACATCTGCTGTGGCTCCACCCGCACACCACGTATTCAGTGAAAGCTAGAAAGAATAAAACCAATAGGTGTATGCAATGAGGCCTTTGTGGTCGTGCTAACCAATTCTGGTTAGCCAAATGTTGGGTTAATATGAAACTGAACTCTTTATCGATCGAAGACGAAAATAGAGCAACTTCGAAGGTAAGATCTAAGCTGAGAAGAAGAACATTGAATATATGAGGCAAGTAGTTGTTCAGTATTTAAAGTTGGAATGAAAACTCACTAATTATTAATCATAAAGTGCTTCAACGAAACTGGGGGAAAAAGTCATTTGGGCCACCGTAATCCAGATTTCTGAAATGGAGAGTTGGGGTGGGGGTTACGTAACAACAGCGGTAGTTAGGTTTCAGGAAATAAATAATGAATATTACTGACAGATTACTTGAGTCTAACGTACACGTAGTCTCCTTGCCGGTAATTTACTATGAGTACGTTGGTGACCTGTTTATCATGGACGACAAGCATTTGCGGCCGCAATCACCGCATTCACCGACGTATGACATCCGTTGATCTTCTGCATACCATGCGCCTGAATTCATGGCAGTGCAATTGTTTTTCGTTGAGCTTTCGGACCACGTTCGGATAGCGCTGTCTTGTGCGATGCGGTTCAAGACTAAGTCTTTCCAAGATTTAAACTCAGGACTACGACGCGATAAACTCAGCTGGATAATGTCCTACAATGACAGCTTCTAGTTAATAGGATTTTTCTTAACTGTTTTCAATTGGCTGTAACGCGTCTGCTTTGGAATCCATTCGTCATCCCATGAACACGCCTAAACCAGCAAAGTTGAATGAGTGTAAACCCGGCTCCGTGTCTGCTGGCCGAAGTATTCGGGACCATGTCCGAACACCGAATGTCTATGGTGCGGCATAGTTAGGCTAGAATAAGGCGGCTCTGATGTTGCACACTCCATCGATACGATGCCTACGTCCTCCCTTCTTAATCGGATGGTAATATTGCTCAACAGACACAGCTTTCATACTTTCAGATTACAGTTATTCGATATACGTTTGTTGAGATCATTGAGAGCAGAACTAGTTTTTGCCATACGAGCTGCTAACTCGCTGTCTGAGGGAAGATCCGTTAACAAATGGCTACTTAAGTAGCAAAAATCTGTGCAACTCTATCGACGCAGATTCCGGAGTAGGATGAATGAAAACTTGTCTCACTTATGTCGATGTCCAGACCAAATTTGGGTGCCGCACTCGTGAAGTTCGTGGCCAGTCTTTGCGGTTTCCGGTCCGTATGTGTTAACAACGCACTATCCTCTGCAAACAGTAACATGTACATTGTTGCATTACTTAACCGCATACGGCCATCCCTGCGGTGTTCAGCTTCTACAACGTTATCTGAGATCCAAGAAGCAACCGTTAACAGTCAGATATAAACTAAATAAGATTGGCACTAGGACACAACCTCTCTTCCCACTAGTGTCAGTTGTAAACTCAGCTGATGTCAATTTGTACGACTGCAGTTTCGACTTCATACCCACCTGCAGCATTCTTATGAAATTAACGAAATAATCTGGATGCCCAATCTTACCAACTACTGTCTACATTGACTCACAGCACACAGAATCAAACGCCTTGTTGAAATTCACCGAGAGGGCAAACGTCGATTGATTGTGTTCACGCACGTCTCCTGGATCTGTCGAGCAGTGACCATCATATCAATCGTACTGTGTTTTGCCTGAAATCCACATTGCTTCCAAAGAGTTTAGTCTCCAATACCTCTACATAAAGTCGATTGAGCAGAATTCTAGCCGGCACCTCTCTAGAACACTTCAGTAGACTGATGCCTCGATATCTAGCGGTAATTTGCTTGCTGGCTTTACTTTTAAACAAAAGTGCGACCACAGCATCCTTGATCTCTTGAGGAGTGAACCAGTTGGAGCAAAGTCTGTATGCTCCAAAATTTCCCTTGACAATCCATCTTCACCTGCAGCATTTCTGTTTCTCATGCGAAGCTTCAATATCTTGTGGCACGTTAATCATTGTCATCCACTCAATGTTAGCAGCCCGGTTTCAAGGACTACCAAAGTGCTAGCGACAGACTTTCATGATGTCCTCCAGTTGTATGCAATAAACACCAATCTCCATCAGTCGATGCTTTAATATTCTGAGTGAATGGGCCAAAGGTCGTCCTGAGAGAATCGTGGAACTCTTCATGCTATCGATGACTGACGTAACGTCGCATCCAGTCATCTTGTTTGTCCACCAGTCGTCTTTGATTTCACAAAACCGTTCGGTGAGTGGTTGGCGCGCATTCGGCAATGTGGTTAATTTTTCTTGACTATCTGAACCCAATGTGGAAACAGTGACCACTTTTTTCTCTCTCATATCATACTCCAGTTAACTAGCCTGTTATCACCGAATCGATCCAGGCGTTTCTAGCAGTGAACACCGATGAAGTGATCTGTTCTTTAAGGTGTTATCATATTCTGCCAGGGATAGCGTACAGGGGATGTCTTAGACGAATGGCACCTACACACCGTAACGTAGTCCTCGTCTTTAAGTTCTTCAGTTGCTCGGACTACAGCCAACATTTTACCACTGTCCGGATGATCTACAATATACCTCGCTAGAAACGGGAATAAACAATTCGGTCCTGACCAGCCTATAATTCGTGTCAAATTTAGCTCCGCGCATCAATCACTTAATACGTAATTCACGAATGTCGTAGTGTCACACGGTTACCTGTTCAAGCAGCTTTTAATATCGCTCTCATCTAGCTGGAATCGGGTGTTTGTGATAGCCAACTCGTGAGTAGCGCACAGGAAGAGCGGATGATCACCGTTCTGGTCGAGTGAACTAATGCCATAGGGTCCGAGAACTTCCGGCCAGGCTTTTCAGTCGCGCCCGATTCGAGCATTGAAGTCACCCAAAATAAAACGTCGGTCACTCCTCCGTGTCCGGTGAACTGTGGAGACAGCTCATCATTGAACTGGTCCTTTGTGTTATCAATGTGATATGTAGTTGGAGCGTGAAGACTGAGAAATATATCAAGCTTACCTCGACCGATTCATAGGCGTATGGATAGTATTCGGAGGCTAATTCTGTGCGGTTTGCTTATCATCAAAGAATCGACGAGGTTATCGCCTGCAAAAGTGACGCTGTGCCTCCAAGCACCTTCTCTTTAACTTCCCCGGTAGAATGTGTGTCAGACATCTGCTTCTTGGTGTACAACCGTTATCTCTTTCAAGACTGAGACATCGAGGTCGTAGCGGTTTAGTTCCATGGTGATCAGTGCGGTTCGACGCTCCGACTGTCCGGCGCTCCTTTGATCCAGGAGTGTATACCCGTTCCATGTCCCGAAATACGTCTTGCGTCCACGGGCATGTTTCAGGTTGATGTGTGGGACCTAAGCAACCGTTTAACCTGTGAGACAAGAGAAAATAGGGTTCCAAAATATCCGCACCAAATTTAGTACGAATGAAGTTGAACAGTTTGGGCGTCGTGTTTAACATGTTATTGATAAACAGATTGGAACTAACACAACGTTACGAGCAAGTTGTGTTATTCCCAATCTGTTTATCAAAATAGGGTTCCATTGAGAGATCCCACCAGAGATCTATGACTTAAAAGCCTGACCGGCACGGCAACATGATGTGAGTTTTCTTGGAGGAGCCAACGTCTCAAAAATCTGACCCACTTGTCAGTAACGGACAAACCCAGCTTGGGATGCACTGAATGACACTTTGGTGACTCGTTCCGTTTACTGTTGTGTACGGTAGATATACACCGTAAGCCATGCCAAGCTAATGAGAGTGAATGTTGATTTTTCAACTGCACATGATACCACACATGTGATTACGGTCAATTATTGAGACACCGGAGTGTTCTTTGTTTGGGTATACATTCCGTAGAAGATTTACTTATACTGTACACTTCTAGGTTCGTGCCTCGCTGCCTTATTACCACTGTGGGTATGGTTGAACTTGAAAGGACCGAAGTCTTAACTAGCATAACCCTTCAGATTAAAACAGTGTACACTTCTGTCCATGACGCTGAGGTAACACGTCAAGGTCACAGAAGGGGTTAGAGTTAGTGGTGCACACACAAGAGCACACGCAATCATTTTTTCTGGTTTAGGGTTGAGGACTTGTGGGAACAGGGTCAATCAACGGTATGGATATTTGTCAAGAGTTACGAGGTTGACTGCACCATTTTGGTGGCTGGTTGTTTTGTTAGTATGTTTGCAATTTATGTTGCGATTAGTTGAACTTGTACAGTGTAACCGGAAGAACTTGGATTTCATGGGCTTATAGTGCGTTAATTGTGATTGACTGGATAGTCATTGAAAAGTGTGGTTTTCCCCCTTAATGTGTGCGTCAGCCCTCATAGTCAATTTGAATGCTTGGATATCGTACTAAAAACTAAGAATATTTTTCCGATTTACAATGTTGAAACATATCATGTTTGTTTTAAACATTTGCTTGTGATGAGCATTTAATAGCGCCGGAAAGAAATGTCCAGCTGTGGCTGATCGTTCACCGTTGCAGCAACACACATGATG
Source organism: Paragonimus westermani (assembly GCA_008508345.1). NCBI lineage: Eukaryota > Metazoa > Platyhelminthes > Trematoda > Plagiorchiida > Troglotrematidae > Paragonimus > Paragonimus westermani. The sequence continues at coordinate 67,207 of QNGE01001433.1, read as the reverse complement.
CAGCCAAACCTTGGTAATAACTTCCGTTGCTTCCTTTCTGCTGAAAGCTTTTCAGTCAAATTTTGTAATAAGGCCATCTTGTCCTCACACAGATCAAACTCTTTCGTTGCATTCCTAAGCGAATTGTCTGTATACAACACTGTATAGCTGAGCGAATCGCGCGATCACTGTGACAAGCTTGTCCGAATCGGATGCAGCCAACCATAGCTCAGCGAAAATTTTGCATAGAATGTAGCGCTCCGAAATTTGGTACCCAGTAAAATTGGTATGCATATATATTTATATGTATATATATGCACTACTGACGAGTTCCAGCAAGTGCGGAACTCTTGCTCGTTGATTTTTCTCCGAAAGGGTCTGACCGACAGTTTATGTAAATACGGAAGCTATGATAAGTCAAGATTGGTATTCAACTTATTCCAACCAAAATCACTTGTTGCTTGTCAGAAAATTACTACTCACTTACTATCCGGATATCAAGAGATGTTGCAATTCTAGTCAATAATTCACTATGTACATCACGACCAAAGACTGAACCCTTGACTTTCTACACACACACATCTTCAGCGAGTGAAAGACAATTAATTCAGCTATCTTGAGCCACGTAGGAGTGACATTTACACTTTTTACATATGTGAACCGTACACATTGTATTTCGTGGCCAACCATGTTCACTTGACACTTGTGAAATGTAGGGGCGTTACCTAACCAGTAACATGCGTTGGACTTCGCCTCACCTAATGACCACCCTTAGAGTAACATCATCCTATCTGTTAGTGTTGTTTAACAGAAGCCGAAGGATGGTTAGACTGTAACAGTTAATCATGCAAATCGTTACTGTGATAACCAATCGATTAGAACGACTACTTTATTCCTGATGGTGTTCATAGATATTTTTTCGATCGGTTCACTGTAAGACTGTCTGCAAAGCCGTCCAGCAAGGCGTAACGACAAACCAGCAATCCAAAACTGAGATTGGACAACAGTACCGGGGCACTATCGAGCAAATTAGCAAAATGGATAAGTGGACGACCACAACAGTTTCGACTGGCTGTTCGTTTCCGGGGAGTGAAACACAATTTGATGAGGAACACGCTAAAGATGAGCATTAATTACATAGTATGACACCCACATGCGGCAAAGTTCTTTCGAACAATCAAGAGGCTGAACATAGCGAAAGTGAGATAGTCTCTAAAAACGGTGAAATAGACACCATCTAAGCAAAGTACAGTAAGCAAATGGCTGTTTGCGCAAATATCAAATTGACACCATGGGACAAATCTTCCGAGTCGAGGTCCAGATGACTCTCAGAAACAGGGGAGGTAAAATATACAGAGATATATATTTGGGGGGAATAGTGTTGGGTTGGAATTTCACACGTTTGAAATTGAAAAGTCAATACATTCTCTTCCAGAAATACTGTGTCGTTGGTGATGGTTTGAACAACAGCCCTCAGACAAAAGGGTGTTATGACCGACCGATCACTTTAGGTTTTGTGATGTGCACAGAAACGTTGCAACACCGCATGTATCCTATGATAAACTGATTAGTTATCCGTTCTGTAGTTAATCCTCCGCATTGTCACGTCTGTTTGATTAGCGACCGCTTGATATTCACACTTACACTACACAAACTTTGTTACTGTACTCTGATTTTAATCCGACTAAAACTTTCCTTAAGCGCACCGACTCCCGTCTACCAACAGCCATGGTATTGGATGCTCGCAGTATCTAGGACCTAGCAGACTGTGCAATGAGAATATTTTTATAACCCACTGAGGTTGCTTACTGGACAGTATTCTGGGCTTTTACCACAAATTTTACACTGTAAGTTCAGTTATGCAACTTCTGCGTAAGGAGATGGCTTATTGATAACAACACCCGACTGTCGATTACACGATGTGACATTCGAAGTCTGGTCTCTTGTTCCTGCTCTCTCTACCCGACGATTTGAAATCCAGTGAACCACGTAGCTTTAACAATGTATAGAATCTGAACAGAAATGCAGCTGATTTGGTTCTGAAGTAGGCGTTAATAAAGGAGCGGGATTTTGTATTCAGTTTACTAAACTGTCGTCTGTAGGCCGGAAATTAAGCCCACCACCAAGCATCGTATGGGCCGGTCCATGTTGGTTCTAAATGGGTGGTTCTAATGTCGAAGTTGATGGCGATTGCTCGACTAACAACCATTTAGTCTGTCAGCTACGTAAAATAGTGTTGTCAGTTAGACCAACTAGGCCAGTCATGTGTGTACCGTTCTACCCATACGACACATACGTACGTTTGAACGTGTACAGACAGGAAATGCGATGAGCTTTCGAGGTCAAGGTTACATAATGACGTCTTGACGTTTTATATGAAACCTCTTTCTGCAACCTTGATTTGCACGAGCTGATTAGTTTGTACAAATGTGTACAAATGTATACATTCAAAAGTATCGTTTGTGCGGATAACTCCGTTCACACTTGGTATACACAAAATCAGGTTCCCCAACCATTTAACTGACGTTCTAGATCCATCTTCATCCAATTCGTCGCCTAATACTGAGAGACGCGTGAAAAAATGAACTAACCTCCACACATTCTCTTCATTTGTGACTTCAAAACTTGGATGCTGATTGAACGGTATAACGTTACAATCAAATCGTTATTTTTTTCGTTCCGGGTATTACTTATTGAAAACAAATAGTCAAACAACTGTTTGATCACTTAAGCGAAATCTGGTTCCTGTTGCAGACAATCCAGTTTTTTCACCTGATGAGTAGAGGGAAAATAGCACAAAGTCCATTTCTTAGTAATTTTTTAATCTAACTACATTCAGAAGTACTTTTCCTGGTTACTTTTTTCAAATCACTGTTCCTCCGATATGCCTGAGGTTATGTGGGTGTGTAAAGGCACACAAAATGTCTCAAATGGAGGCGAATTTCTTAAGTCTGAAATCAACTGGACGAGAGTGATTTTTCTCATCGGCACTAGCACCTGTTTCCCCAGTGTGCTCGGATGCAAATGCTCTACTTCATTCGGTTAAACGTGGTCAGTAAACCAACAAAAGTGACTGTAACTGTCTGAATTAGGTAAGCGTCTCCTTTTTGTACAAAAATCCTGGAACTCGGAACATGGTCGAAACCCACCTGTCGCATAATTGTGACTGTTGAATCAGGTAAACACCCTCACACGTTCGCCAACCTTTCGAATGCAATTATATGGTTGCATTGATCTGGGTTCAGCTCGGGTTTCATTTCAGTCTGTCACCGGCCTAACTATATGCAGTTTCATGCCGCCGTAGTTTGATTATGTTAGTGGGTGTTTGGTGCTGGCTGATTGTCGCTGTTCTGCATAACAATACTACTAGGTTGACATCAAGATTGCATATGTTCGATAGATTTCGTTCGCATCTAGACAAGCCGGCCGAACCAAGGCGCTTCCTATAAATCGATCAACCGCTTCAACTTAATAGGTGTCTGTCTGCTGTTGGTGTATGTCTGTTTGTGTGCCGGTACTCTGGATACAAGTTCATGTTCGGTTACATGTTTGCGAATATGACGATTTTGTACGGGTAAACTGCAGCTTGGTAATCTTGTTTCTGTGTCAGCGTGAACCTCTTTGTGTAGAACTGCATACTCCGAAGTTGTCAATCATCCGATTGATGTAGCTGTTGTCATTACTGCCAGCGTCGAGCATGATGGTACTCTGCCACTCATACGTGCACCTGCTAAAGGAGTGATTTTTTTCTCAAATTAAGTTCAATGAACTCGTCTGTGCAGTCGTTTCCGTATAGATTTTTACATATCCCGCGAAAATGTATCAGGTAATTGTCTGCAAATATAGCATTCCTGTATTTGCAAATGTTGAGTATCCTAGGCATTTAGCTATTAATGCAAGTTTTACGCGACTGGTCTCAGTCGTGGCGCCTTCGATAGGAGTTAACAGAACATTGATTGTGCCTCTTCTGTGGGTCATCAGATAACCCAAGCACTACTTCTAAACAAATATAGCTGGGGGTTTGTATATGGTACGTCTGTCTTGTCTAGTGTGCGATTGCCCCATAAAAACGTGACCGGAGTTCAAATCTCTCTGATGGTGAGAGTATGCACTACTGTCAAGTTGTAACAAGAGTGAAATCCGAGTTTAGCATTTCTCTTAAAAAGGTAGCAATTGAGGGTTTACGGAAATGTGAAAGTTGTGGTAAGCCTGAGCAATGTACATTTTACATCTAATCATTTAATGACATTCCTGTTTATCAGTAGGCTATGTTGTCAACTGAATGTTTCATTTCCGAGTATAGAACAGAAGCAGCAAGCTGTTGGTATGTTTTGAACGGACAAATGAATAAACTGGGCCATGAAAAAGTTGAATTTTTTTCATGTTGAATGTGTAGCAGGTTAACGCGTATGTGGTATTATTTTCATCTAATTACTTTTACACAGTCAACTTCACGATTGTATTAAATTAGGCAATGTCGTCAGAAGCGCAATATAGAGTCTTGATTTGTTAACATAAACCACAGTTATGTAGACCATAACCTGATAAGTACAACCACAAAGTTCATCATAAGCCTTGCTTACTGGTTAGATTTGTTGTGTTTTACTAGCCACGGTGAGCGTCCGTCGTTCTCTTCAATGGCTGTTACTACTCACCAGCTTTCCTATTAATTATTATTGTTAATGTGATAACAGCTGATCGCATTGAAAACTGGGCGCAGAAACTGCAAGCATTCTGGAAAAACCGTTAGGTTGCTGATTAACAACTTGGTCGTACATTACTCAGTTCCGCAAAGTTCCTTGAATAAAGTCCGTAGTTGCCACTTGGCCAGTTGTGGGATGACTTTCTTCTCTTCAAATTTTCTGTTGGTTCTTACTTTGCCTCCTTTATGACAAACGTGACCCAATCCCCGGTACGAGACATGTTAGATAATTGGCAGCATGTGTATCCTGACTCAGTGACGAAAACCAAGGAGAGCCCAAGCCAATGTATCGCCACAAGTGGCTTACTTTAAACCACACATCACACATACGTCGTATCTTGTATGGTGAAACTGAAGGAACAGAATCATTGAGTGAGTGATTCCGCCTGGTGACCTCCACTCAGCTAGGCGGAAAACGAGTGCGACCACGCCCACCTACCTTAGCTTTGAGTGAGAGTGACTGAAGACTTGTGTATTCCGACGGTTGTTATCGGCATGGGCTCATTAAATTCTTCCGTGATCTACCTTTGAATCAGTCGGTTAGCATGTTTTTGCCAGAACTTAAAAATGGGTACATCTGTCTTGATCGAGCTACTTTGAATGAAATTAAAAATCCATTTGTTATCTCAGCAAAATATCTTACTCAATAGCTTCAACATATTACATTACAAAATATCATACCTTTTTCATTCTTGATGTGGGTGGATTTTTATCAAGGAGGTATACCAGTGAATGGTGATTTAAACGGCAATGTGTAAAGTTGCACACAGAAAACATTGAAGACTAACTAACCTTTCGAATTCAGACGTTGTAATATTACTAACATTGTTATCAGCTGTAAAATCCGATTGCGTTCTCAACCGGTGGTGAAGGTGTTCGTGTTTCCTCCAACGTAGCACGTAACGTACCTTGACCTTATATATAGGAACTAGCTAGCCCGTGATCAGAAAAGCGATCGATCATTCTGTGCTTTGTCCACTCAACTGACCACCCAGAACTGGCCGGCTGAAAACAATAGCCTCACTCATACGTCTTCTAGTCTTAGTCCTTCAGGTTTACAACGGATTTGTGATGTGTGAGTGGAACCACAAGTGTTGCAGCGCAAGTCACTTGTGGTGATAGTTAAACGCAGGCATCCTTAGGCTTCAGTCACTGTGACAGCTTAATCGGAAACAGATGCCGACAACCATGTAATGTACACCTTAATATATACGGGATTTTTTTGACCCTCACTTCGCATGTGAACAAACTTGTCTCAGCAGTGTCCGGTGGCATTTGTCTCAAAGATGAACCTACTTGATATCAAGTAAACTATAGCGGAATCATAAGGGCAAATATGTATAGTTCAACGTTTACTCTCGGTCAGTTAACAAGTGTGCGCTCACACAATCGCTAGCTCGTGTTAGTGTTTTCTCGATTAATATAACTATCCGCGTTTTAGTCTGGTGTGTACCAAAAAGCCTAAGGGATTTCACGCAATGCATTTAATAATTCATTCTGTTTCTGTTGCGTCACACTCAAAGTGAACAGATAAAATCGATGTCTTGCTTGACTTTTGTTTCATTCACAATGTATATGGACTCTGAGTTGAGGGATTCGTTGCTGGTAATTCGGAAGACTGTGTTGGATACGCCATATAGTATGATAAAACCAAAGTTAATCAAACACCGTTCCATACATTGATATCTGTATCGATGTCAGCCGGTAAGTTGAAGAGTTCCGAGTTTACAAACAGAAATACCGTTTTCATGTCTAATAGATGTTCCCAAAAAAGCTACCACTTAAAATTACTGTTCTGAACCATACATGATTTAGATGATGTTTTGTCCAATTAAAACTATTAGTCAATTCGCAAGATTACTATGACTTACCTACCGCATTTCTCTTTAAATTAATTTTGATTATTTGACGGACTATTCTCTAAACCGTATACGTACTCATGTAACAGTCAAATTGCGTGAAATTGTATCCAAACAGCTAAATCAAGCATAGATTTTTGTCCAAAACAAGACTCTTTCCAGAGGCACGTGTGCTTTTACTTTGATGGTGATGTTGTTTTGTGACGGAAGGCACTTTAATTCGCGGAACATGACCCAAACAAACATTAAACACAACAATACTTCGTAATATCCATCAAAATATACTGCCTCTTATACTTACTATTGGTTCTGAACAAGACAGGTGTTGTGGTGCCTGCTCGAACATCATCAAATGATGTGAAGATTCACACCCTATGTCAGCTCTGGTGGTGCCATTTGACGTTATCCCGTTTACTAGTTCCCGCCTTTTAACAGAACAGCATTACGCGCGATGCGATGGTGCTAAATTTTACAGTTCACCCAGCAGGTATTTGAATGCGGGCTCTCCTTATTAGCAGAATAACACTGACTACCGCCGCATCTAAAATCAGGACGTACTTGAGAAGTGCGACGTGTAAGAGTGCAGTATCGTTTACGGAATGCTGCCCTGTTCGAGTGCAGATTTGTTTTCTCCATTCCAAAGCGTTGTGCGACTATTGTGTTTCAGTCGCATGTTCTGCGACCATTGTATAATCAAAGTGAGTTCGGTCCGATTAGCCAGCTGTTTGTTATTCTGGACGATCTAGGTCTTATAGAATGTCAGATGGGTGTTTCACGTTTAATAGTGTGACATTTGTTACTCATCGAAGGTGTCTGATATCCGATGTGCTTCTACCCAAGATCTTCGTGGCATCGTGCCATGAGTGGCGAACAGTTCACCAAATGGGATTGGACACTAACAACTGACCTGTAAACTACGTACTGTTTTCAATTTGGTGTTACTAGCAAATTGAGAGTTAAAAAAGAAAAAACTTGCTTTCTAAACTACGAAGCCCATAGTTTCTGAGCCTAAAAATATATTGGAATGTCTGGTCGGCATAACTTTATTTTGCAACTGAGACACTGGTAGCACAAGTGCGATTCTAACTCAGACACAAATGGTCCAAAACATGTCAGAACCACGATTAACCGTTCAGCTGAACCCGTGCTATGCACCGGAGATGTTTTCTTCTGGTGCAAAGGGTAGCCAGGAGAACACAAGCTTAGCAGATGCTTCCTCGCTCTTCTCATATCAAATTTAGAAAAACAGAATTCCACATGCTACCAACTCGGTCCTCCGGGCTTCACGCATGTTTACATGTCTGCCGAAGAATGTCCTCCCATGGGTACACAAACCACGAAATCGCCATATGACGAGTGAAATGTGCGTGAATGTGTTTCCCCCGGTTTCATCAATTAGGGATTATAACATACATTGCTAAGTGATTAACGTGTACCAGAAATTGTCAACATGCGCATTGTTCGACGGGCACTAATTTGTCAGACTAAAGGAAGTCATGTAACGTTGCAGATAAGTGTGCAAAGAATGGCCATGTACGTTTACAGCACTCGGCCAGCACGCATTCGACTGACATATTTTCCATATACCGATTTGTTATAGGTCAGACTTGTGTTCCTACAGACATGCACTACATTATTTCCTAGCATTTGAGAGCCAATGTTGATCTTTTTGAGCTAATGGCGGTCGTTTAAAATAGTACACAGACAATTAACCTGTTGTATTCGGCCTTTGTCGACTGGCCCACTTCAGTTTGTAAGGTAAGGCCCCGCACGTGGAATAAACCACCGTCATCATGTATCCTGGGCATGTTCATTTCACTCAGTCAATTTCCTGAAGTGGAACAGCCATTCAGTCAGTCAATCTCCTCACATTTCGACTGATCGCCAATTGGTTTGGTTTTGGACAGTTGAAGTATCGAGTTTTCTAGAATTGGGTTGAGGCGGGTGAACAGATGCAGGTCACATCTAGTGGCACACGCGAACTGTTGATCGGAAGGTTGAGTGGTTCACCTTATGGAACAAGTCCACAGCAACTACGGGTAAATTCACTCACTTTGAAGGAGTAGTTGCTCATCCGGTGCAGCGCATCTGAACAAACACAGTTTACACACGACGTACTCGTCCGATCCGTGTAGGTTAGGAGTTTCAGTCCACCGCATCAGACTGTTGTGCAACACTGTAAAGCGATCATCAACATCAGGGACATCTTAACACATAATTTTCATTACACCGGCCATCCTCGCCCGTTCTACCAGTTTGATCACGAAAGAAAACAGGTAGCTTTCAGAAAGGGACATGTTCTGACAGTGATGGTCTGACAAGTGTACAATTTTTATTAAACCATTAGTTAACGCTGAGGACCATATTTAAAAATTGTTAGATGTTTGGAGCGCAAAATATGCCACAAAGCAGCTCCGCTGTAGGAAAGTCACTTCGGTTGTACTTCTGTTCCTGTATATCACTGCTCCAGTATGCCCCTTCCTGAATCCCTATAGTAAGTACTTTCAGGTGAACGGTCTTATGTGCCCGAAACGACCGGAGCACAACGATCGATTGGAGTCTTATCAAACTGCGGCACTCAGAACGAGCTCCTCTGGTGTACCTCGAATGCCACCTGGTGCACTAGGACGGAACCACAAAGTATACGCATATAAGTTCAGGGAAACTGGTCTGCCGCAACACAGTCTGGATTTACACGTGCACAACTGAACGTCGACAAACATCAACATCGGCCAAACAAAACTCATGCACGTATGATCATAGTTGTTTGACTATGTATCTGCAACCTACATTGTGTGTACACGCAGACTATATCAAATCTGCCTTAATTAGAGGAAGTGTCGCTGCGCACTGCGGGGTTTTGCGTCTCGTACAAAAAGGCTGCAGGGTATCAAGACGAACGACAGAGGCGGGTTCAGGGCGTTTGTATTTATAAGTATGAGAACCAATAAGAGCTAAATACAGTATTGTGTACCTGGATTCAAAATGGAAAACCCGATTCGGAGAAAGTAAGTTAGTTTGTTTTTTTGCAACAGGCGTTTTCTGACAGAAGGGACAAGAGCAACTGTTCCCGTTTGAAGTCCATGAGGATGGATTGTTCAGAGTTCGAAAAACGTATGCTACCATTTAATGTGCACTAATTAACTAAATCGTAACTAATCTGACGAATCCACTTAGAGATCATTTGGCGCCGTCCATTCTTGGGCATATTATCAGACAGACAAATTTTGTAGCGTAACATCACCTTTTCTGATGATTCATTCTACTTCAGAGTTCATCAGTTTGGGTCAGTTTAGTTACTAAATGTCTGATGGGTAAGAATCTAGTCACCCAATTCAAGCTGTTCTGTCACTCTGGTCACCACAGTCAGGTCACTTGGATTGCTTTAACAACCGGTCTCTATAGCTGACCAGATAGTTTTACCGAACGTGAATGCATCTGACACGTAAGTCGGTAATCTAAATAAACATATCAGCACGTTGAGTCTGGCATGCACATTTTTGACGAACAGTCGATAAGGGAAACGATTGAAACGTTCCCTTTGTTTGATTTCCTGCTGGTTACACGATTGTGGCTAAAAATAATGGGAAACGGTCCAAAACAGTCAGCATTGCCTATAAAACAGCGGTTACTGGTCGAAAAGGTAAACATTGTTCAAACTAAAATAAAACTAATTGGTGACAATCAAAAGAGTATTTTTAGTGACTTTCGTGAGCAAGCATGTTTACCATTGTTGTATATTCTATTCCGTTGTGCTAAACCAATTTACATCTACAAAAGTGTTTAGGAAGTTACGTTAGAACTAGGGTTCTTTACATAACAAAATAAGCATAGTTGGATATTATGGCGTGGTATACAGTTCTGTAATGGTTTGAGTCTAAAAACATGATGCAATCCTTTCGTCACATGCTCGTTCGTTTAACACACCGTCGTGTTGTATTTAAAAAAATACCTTTCTCATATAATTATCTGCTACAAGGCTCATCCACGGCTGGATCATAACTTCGACCACATTCTCTTAGGCATATATTCCGCGAATTGCACTCGGTTATTAGACAGGAGGTTGTCACTCGCTCATTTCTGCAGTTCTGAACTGATAATCACTCGCAACTGTTCGAGTGTGCATAGCCGGTTTGGTGATGTCTTTTATGATCAACTTGAGAAAACAGCATTCTTTGAGTTCAGTCTTTGTCAGACTACTCCCCTCGTCATTCTTCCCTCTTTTTTCATCGTGTGTATGAATTTTGGGAAAAAGTTGCGTGCTTGTGTTAATCGGCATGGTACGGAAGTCTTCAGTAAATCTGTACATTCTGAAAAATTTTCCTGTTAATAAAGTTTTTTTCTCTCGCACGTTTGTGAGCATGTGCACGAGTGTGTTGACGATACTAAATTGTGTTCTCAAGACCGATTCGGCGTTTGCTGTGCACTACTCGTTAGTACGGCTCGACTGGTGACATCCGTCATCTGAACGGTCACTTGAGTGAATAGTGTCACGGTGAGAAGTTACCCACATTAATACACACAGGTCTACTTAGTGCACACAAGCAAACACACGCACATGAATTACTAAGCCAGTTTTTGCTGTACATTTTCCATTCTTCTGATCCAAATAGGAACAGAGGTAGATTGACGGGGTGCGCGATTTCCGTATTATTGACAAAAAGCCTGTGTTGTTAGGCAATCGCTCTAGTCCATGTTGGGTTATTTTTCCAAGAGGATAAAGCTTGTCCGGAAACAGGATATGCTTTCAGTAGACAAGAACTCGCCCCAACTTGCGCGACTGTAGCTGAGATGTTGCTCTGTAATCGAATGTGCATGGTGAATTAGCTCACAGCCACCATAAGGGATTAGATAAAGTTGAGGCCAACGTTTTACGGTTAAGTCACATGATCGAAGCTGTTTCCTCACAACAGTCTTTTCACACTACAATGTTCTTGTGTACAAATGATAGAATTGGTAAATATTGGTTAAGGTTTGTTTGCGAATTTTGCTCATTGAGAAACGGCAGCATCAACTTTCACGTGCTTGGAAAGCATTATTCGGATCAAACGGGGGCCACGGATTCACTTTAGTGACCTACGGTTGATGGTCATGACCATGTCGTCTTGGACTCCTGTTTAACAGTAGTAAATAGTATTTGTGTACGGCTCGCATCGTCATCTATCCGTTAACCTAAGAGAACAAGGTGTAGAATGGATTGCTAGTGAGCCGTCTAGGATCCAATGTAAGATTTTGCTGAATTTTATAGGTACTCATAAACAAATAAGCTTGCAGTCATCAGTTAGCTAACCCATTCAAACTGGACAGACATAATGGAAATCTTCGGTTGAGCACGCAGAGATTAATGAACAGAATATACATCTGCCAGTATGAAAGGACGATTGAGCATGTCAGGATGGGTGCATGGATTACTAGTTGATGTTTGCGAAGATAGTCCATGAGGTTGTATATTACCTTTCCACAGTCCATATTCTCCGGAAACCACCATACTGTCCGTCGCACCATCGGCTTCATGGTACATACGATAGAATGATCACATTTGTGTTTGGTCCTAACTGTCCAGGAGTAATACTGATGTTTTGTAGTTTTCACAGCAGAGAAATTAACTGTCTACCTCTAACCGCTAACTTTTATTCAGAAGTCTGAGGTCAGCTCGAAATCACTGACTTCGGTCAACCTATTCAGTGGTTTAAATGAAAAGTATTAGGTATTTAGTGTTATTTTTTTGCTGAAAATTGGAATAAACGGACAAAATAGAATGCTCGTTCGCCAGTATGAAGATCAAAGATGCAGATTCTCGCCCAGTTGCTCACACATGTTGAATCCAGACAAAGAGAAAACCGGTCGTGTAACGTAGGACCACTTTTATGCTTAACCAGATAAATAGGTTGTCATAATTTCTGTCCACCTGACCATGTTCAGCACAACACCAATCGAATTCAAATTGGTCATAATCAAATCCAGGTAAAAGCTATGAGAATGGGTATCGATGTCACTTTCTGAGTCCGCAATCTCTGCACGGTTGGCAGACATGTGTGTCAAAGCATTGGGTTCGTAGCAATTTTGGTCTTACATACATGATAACAGTGACCTAGCGTTACTATTTATGATCTTGCCAACAAAACACAGATAATGCAAGTTAGTGTGAGATAATGTTATCCGCAGTGACACGTGGAAAATAATCCAGTTACTTGTGATTGTCCTGCCTGTGTTATTGCCGAAATTGAAAAAAAGCACAATCACTTTTGAAAGGTCGCTTAATATGGATTTTCTTCTTGTGTGTCTCAATAAGTTTGTTATATTCGTTCGTATCCGGTGATGTTTATTATTACCGTTGATTGTAATTTCTCTGTTTTGTGGCCTGAATGATAACGCTATCGGTGGTGACCGATGGATGTAGTAAACGGACACAATGGTACAGTGACACATCTGGTTAACAAATCTTTGTGAGTACTAGTCATTACCAACTACTTCTACCCCTTCCCCCACTTAATTTTGTTTTAAGAAAGGTTACTCCGGAAAAACTGTCTTCTGATCTTAGACTGTTCACCTTACACAATTAATCTTGTGAAGAAAACAATTTTATATTAGTTAGTTGGTGTGTAGTGTTTACATTCTCACTGAAAAAGATACTGACATATTATCATGATAACCGTCTTTTGAAAGCCAGTCGATGTCGATATTGTTTGTCTAACAGTTAACACGCATAGATTGACTGACCTCGAATATAATGTCCACTTTTGACTAGAATGTTACATGAATGCTCAGGTTGTAACTAGAAAAAAAGACATTTTTTAACGTTGTTATCAACACTACCTGGATTATGCACAGAACAGTTCGGTACTTCAGCATGAACGCAAGGCGTTCAAAGAATATCTGAAATTCTAACTAACTGCCAATTAACCTCTTTTTTATATCCCAAGTGTAAATTTTGTTGGCAATTAAGTGAAACAACTGAAGAATTGTTATTTTATCAAACAAACAATGGTTGCTACAGGTTGACGGACAGTTGAGCAGAGATTGTCGAAACGAAACGGTTTCAAATACATTTCTAATGGACATTCGTGTTTAGCTAACTTCATAATATGCGTCTTAATAAACAGCAGTGTATTGATTTGTGATATGCAATCAAATAAACAGACGAATTGTGTGAACTGCCTATCCAAAATTTGTAAACTTATATCGACTGTCTTGCGGATGCATGAGAGAAGTTATTTCCGTGATTATTTCGGATACACAACAGTCAGATAATAGGGTGAACAGGCTACTGCTCGTTAACACTTCAGACATTTAGAATGCTACTAGAATTCTCCACTTTAAACATGGAAGGCAATCACTATTGGCCTCATGAGTTCTTTCACTGCTGAATGACAATCAAACCGTAACGTTCTTTCTTCTAGGAATAGGATCGAAACTTTGGCCTACTTTTTCATGATATAGCCGTGCTAGTCACAGCGTCGTTCGTTTCGTATCAGGCACCAGTTGATTAGCACATGTGGAAGCTCAGCTTTGTATTCTGATAGGCTGATGTCCACATTCCTCAGAAGTGGTACCGTAATTAACTATTAACAAAATCTAACGAGAGCTCAACTAGAATTCAACACTTCGTTTTGAAAAAGGGTTGCGTTTACTTGAGAGAACCTTTGTTACTTAAAAGTGCACATTGGCCCCTGAAGTCTTAACTGTGAATACTTTAGTTATTGCTACATGGAGCCACTTTCACCTTCAGAAGTTCGGTTCGGTATGGATATACACCACGATCAATCGTGTTGGGTAGACGTGTGTAAAACACACAAAGTTATCACTACACGAATTGAATGTCATCAACAGCCGATAGCAGTTTTTGCATCCGGTTTGACTTTCCAGTGATTCCTTCTATGTAAACCCACGTTTTGCCCACTTTAGATCCCATCAGTTGGTCATATCTCCATCACGGGGAAAAGTTGAACTCCGGTTCATCGTCTCATGTGAAAACCGTTTACCTCGAATTAGACGCGAGCAGGTCATATACAAACGTTCGCACACGTTCTCTTGTGAGTTATGTTTAGATTGCTTGATAATCTATAGAGAGGATATGGTCGCTGTCTGTTTGTCTTCAATTGTTGACTCGACCATCAAGACTGAATCTAAGTGAACTCACAAAATCAGTCGAACTTGGTAACTGTTTTCACATTCGGTGTTTCTTCTAGAAAAAGGCAAGCCGATAAGTTGCAATTAATTGTGGATGGTGTTGATCTTATTTCGAACAAGTCTTCGACTAATTACCAATTTCATGTGGGGTTTAATCAACTAAAGACCAACTTACTTTTTTATATATATCAGGATCTGTCTTGTTTTATTTACAGTCGTAAAAGTTTTCCTGTCTAAATGGAAATGAGTTGCGGTGTTCATGAAATTTCATCTTCATTCAGTCGAAACAATATGCTTCTGTTGCCTACAAATGGTACAATATCTCCGTTAGCTCACCATGTTTATCGTTCCGTGTTGGTCAGTTTGGAACCAAACATATCGCACATGATGGGTGTTTATTTGACTCGTCATCAATCAAGCATGTTTTTCTTGGCAGAACTATATGATCAGAATGGCTGTCGGAACGAAAAGACATAAGGCCATTATTGTGTGCTGGTATGCTACGATAACCGACTATATCACGCCACTGCATTTTGTCAAGACATACTCCAGGTTCTTTCTTTTCGTTTTATCCTTGTGAAAAACTCAAAAGAGTATGCGTGAACTCGACTTTGTCCGCGCTGTGAGTCGTAAGTTAGTTTAAACACACAAGTTAACATTTAACTTGTTTACCCAAAAGTTAGTCGCACGTGGTATGCAATCGTTACATGAATGATAACGTATATCGGCAAGTGAATGCGTGTTTTCTTCCGCAGGTTTCACAAAAACTAGGTTTCCATGTGACACCATTTGAAATTTCATGGTTCAACAGTCCCAAATCGTAGCATAATGAGGCCTGGTGAAGGTTCCTTTTTCTTGAGTGCTTATTTGATGATAAAAAATTATTACTAGAGTTAACCAGGCGCTAAACGATGGTACATGCCTATGCGGTTTTTTTATTCTCAGGCATGTTGGACATGAAACAAAGAGGGTAGAAAGGTATTAAGAGACAGTTTATGATATTAAAGGCGTAGAGAAGTTGATGACAGGTTTGACGAGAAGAGATGGATCTCTCGGGAGAGTAAGTGTAAATATTGGGCATGGACTGTCCACAAGGATGTCCTCAAGACATTTGATATCCGAAAGTCTTAGTTCAACACTGTCTCAGGCACAGTCGCCCAGTTTTAAACGGTTTTCTGTACTACGTTCCGGAACTCAATAAGTGGTTAATTACATTTTATCTTTGGAGCATATTTTACAGCCTTCTGTCGTGCATATACTGCAGTCTGGTGTTTTATACAACGAAGACCTGATTGACTCAAGTCCACTGGGTGGGTCAGAATTCAGAGCTTTATCAAGCCCTATGGGTAACCAAACTGGTTGACGCTCTTAAATATTATTGACCAGTTGTACACCTAAAGAATCCAGTCTCACAAGAACAGATAAATGGTGTTGTAGCCCACCACTAGTGAGTATTAGAGACAGAACTACCGCAATTCTACTGTGAAAGGTGACTGCAAGCTAACCTGTCATAAATTGGACCTTTTCTATTTCGTCGCGCATAATACCTCCACACTAGCTTTGAGATTAAACATTTTACAGTCATTGCCGCCGGGACTAACGCCTGGCTCACGAATAATGCTAACCCGGCGACTAGTCATTTGTGCGTAATTGTAAAGAACTCTTTCTGTTGTGGCGACTTTGTCATTCACCCTCAAAATGTTCGAAGCAGTTTCTCGCGTCTGACAGAGTAATGTTCATTAATATAAGACTTTTTTCCATCAGTGCACTGTGATACCAGCATCTTATCAAACTCTGAGTACGTACAGAATCTTAGCCAAGATTAACGCCAATATCTTCTCTCAGACTATCGAACTTGCTCAGTCAACCGAGTGTGTAGGATGTGCGTAATGTACAAACCGGATAGCTTGTTGGAACACACATAAAGCGTATCTATTACGCTGTCCACACTACAAGTTGAAAAAACTGATCTAGCAAGAACTGAACCGCATGAAATTTCTTGAACTTCGCATAAGACAAAATAGTATAAAACTTATGGATGATTGCGTTCAACAAACTCTATCATTACAAACTCATTTTTTCAGATCGAGTTCCTGTGTGTGTGGCCTTATCTGATAACGCTTTTAGGACGTTGTCATGTACAAGTGTAGCTCTACAGCCTCATATTTAAGAGCGGATGGGGAAGATTGTGGGTTGAGGTGTGTTCCATGTGATCAAACACTACAACTGGAAGTTTCTAGCATTAGCTCGGTAGCAAGCCAATCAGGCGCATTGAATATCAAGATTTATTTAGTTAGTAACTGGTTCTAAAGTATACATCCCTGTTTTTTCTCAATTTCATAGGGAGGACATTTATAGGAAACGCTTAAAAAATCAACGTTAGGACACATGCTGCATAGTTGCGTGCAGAGTTTAGCATTCAGCTAGACTTGAAGTTTTCCACCGTTTGCTTGTCGTTGCAAGTAAAATATCTATCGCTCTTGACCTTTAAAAGTCGTACCTTGCAAATGGCATCCATGTTCGTTCAGAGCCTTTTGGTTTGTTTCGACGGTACTTCCTTTCGTTTATATTTGTCCTTCAGGCTTTGCGTCTTTTGTATTAATCATCGGTTGCTGAAAGATGATTGACTTGTTTACCTAAAATTTGACCCTCAAAAAGGTTCAATGGAAACATCTGAAATATTAACTCAAATGAACAAGGTGACTAGTTGAAACGGGAATATGTTAGTGATTCGGCAAAGCAGTCAATACAAAGAGGGTAGCAGATACAAGCATTATGTACTGAAACATCACTATTGACGAATCACCGTAACTGTTTATACCTGCCACTCTTCGTGTAATAGCTGTTTTTATCGAACTTCTGGGAGGTATCGATTGCTGCAAATTTCTATATCATTTGGTTTCCAAACAAGCTGTTTAAGAAAGACTTTGTCGAGATGTGTGCGCAGTGAGTTTTCTCGTTAAGCTACCTATTTTGACCGTATCAAGCCTGTAATCATCGCGCCTTATTGTGCGCCAGTTACTTCAGATCTAGTAGTTTCAAGCATACGGTCCAATAACCCTATCTGAAGGGACATCCAACTTGATACGGTTAACTTTCACTGTTATCTTTTCGATATTGATTGTCTTATTTCTTACATCTGTTATATTTATTCACATACTCATGAAAGTGTTGATTAACTTTGTTGTGTAAAAATTCATTTCGTTCTGCTATTATCTCTTGGTAATAGTACACATTAGGTGAACTACTGTTACCTACCATCTCGATTTCACCTCATACAGTAGTTGTATTTTGTACAGTCAGAATTATAACTGTTCTAAAATCCCTTGAAGGGTAGGCTGAAACACAACTTCAAATGTTCTGTGTGCTTTCTATTGCATATTTTGGGGTTTTCTTCAACGTTATCCCAAACATGGGTAACATTTCGCTCTGCTTAGCCCGATGGACATTGTCTAGGCTATGAGGGACTTCAGAAAATAGGCCTGCCCTGTTCACTGAGGTGAAGAGAGTGTGTATGTTATCAGACGGTCAAATAACGTTTTTCATAATGAAGTAGACCGATCATATTGCTTGCTGTTTGGTAATCCGTTCATTCCTAGAATACAAAATTAACGATGAACTGTTTCATATGGACTGCAGTAGGTAGTTTCTGGACGTAATTGCACTTCTCTCAATAAAAATGTCGTTCTGTATTCTACCCAACATACATGTACCGTTTCCAATTAGTGCTTATGGTCTGTTCTACAGACCTTATTTGTCATTGTACCACACACATAAAAACGACATCACTAGCACTGTAAACACGACTGAAACTATTCTTTTACGGAAGCGTTTGATTTTCTTACAAAGTAAGGCCATAAACACGTAGCCCGTCCCGTCTATGGCAATGCTGCTCCACATTTTGTTGGGTTACTAGTCAACTATATGAAACATTTGCAACTTGTGAACGAACAGTAGGATTGAAAGGGAATTTAAAATATGTAATGGAAAGTAATTTGGTCCGCTTTAAATTGTTATCTTACTGTGTTACTATAACTGTTCCCTCAAGATTTTCCAGAAAACCACTATGTTCAAACACAACTAAGAATTCGATTTCTCAACCTATCGACACCAAAACAAAGACGACCGTCTTGTTAGGCCTACAATTATAAATTGAGCATCACTTAGGACCAGCCAAAGCTTTCCCATCTACTCGGAGTTTTTAATCAATCCTTTTTGAAGAGGTTGTGCACTTTTTCAAGGTCTAAGAAGAGTGAACCTCCAGCCGCTCTCTCTCACCCGCTCAAAAATATCGGATTATAAAGTCATTGAAAATACGGGGTTCGCTTGTACATGTTAGTAATTCCATAGTTAGGACCATGATTTCGATGCCGCTTTTCGCACCTTTCTAGTTTGACTCTGCGTTTCGGCTACCCCATCCTGAGGCTGTTCTCGTCAGAGCTAATTATCACTACCCGATTTTGGTTTCTGCCTCCATATTTGTGTTAAGGGTATCAGGGTTGGTATTTCGTCAACCGAACTACCACTAATGATTGCTAACACGTTTTTTGATAACGCTTTTATCGAATATGCATAGTAACCTTTATAGTTTACTCCTGACGATTGTCGAGACTTCCCATAAAACCATCTTAGTATGCGGATAAAAGTTCGAACGTGATAACTCAGTAAGACCTACCACAAAATACTGATGAGAAACGTCGATATTAAAAATTGTTCCATCGAACTGAATCATTTATTCTAACATAAAAATGTAGCATGGTAATGCAACTCATTGAGTAATCGTTGGCTGTAACTACGCGTATTAGTGATATCGAATTTCGCTTCAACAGAGTGTTCAGGGAAGTATGTTCTGGTATCCAGTGGAAAGAGAAAACGTTTTTTAAATAGCATCATTAGTCATGGTCAAGAACACCTCTAAGCGACTCGTGTACTGTCTTAGTGTTCTACAAATTGGTAGTCGTATTACTGGTAAGTAGCATAGCACATCTTATAATTTAAAAGTTGCACGTACGGATTTGTGGCTTAACTGGCAAGACGTTTATTCAGGTCTTTAAATGCTGTTTCTGTTGCTGATTCGCATCTAGCCTATGCTCGAATGTTTTTCCAAATTAGATGTTCTAAATTAGTATCTGTTTTCTCAACTCTATTCTGATTCACGTCTTGTCCGGTTCTGTTGAACTTCTGCCGGCCACTGACTGATTCAGTGCTGCTTTTGGTCCTACGCAGTTTATGAACCCATTCACAAGCTATCAGTGTTCCAGAACATTCAGAAACATTCATTACCTTTGAAAAGTTTACCAGCACTATATTACAGCTTCCTTCAAAACTCCCCCGAACGTTGAAAGAGCTAAAAGAAGCTTCTTGTCACTAGCCAGTGCACTCATATTACGGGACCTTACGATCTGTCTTCACGTAATCTTTGTATTCATTTCAACCCGTTATAAGATTCTCAGCACTTCCATCGACTGATATCCGAGTCTAATTCCTTAATATTTATCTAAGATGATAGTGTTCCGTTTTGTGTTTAGTTCAACGGATGACATAAGCAACAAAAGTGGGCTAATCTTACGAGAATTATCGACCACATTTCTCAATTGAGTTGTAGTGTAAACATATATACAAGAGCAGTACTTTTCAGCCTGTTGACAACTAGTATTAACGCAATGAGGGTCATCACTGATGTAAAATCTTTGCCGCCAAAATCGCACTTGTGCTCCTCGGAGAAAGGGGACTTTCCTAGACAGCTTTTGTGGAGCCCAGTTATCAGGACTCTGTCTTTAGGGGATGGAGAATATAGCTACTTCTTTGATACCAGCTTGTCTGCATATAGAGCCGGAAAGAAGTCCACACGAGCGCTAGATAACGTTGACGAAGCTACGTCAGGTTTGGTCGACTAGATTTCCTGGCTGCTTCTTCTGCCTCCGGAAATACAAAATCGTCGGATGACTTCCTACTGTTTGATACACGTTGATTTGCTGTTGGAGAATATCAGACGGTTGTTTTTCCGTACAGCTTTAAAGTTTTCATAAGAATTTTGTAGATTATAAGCCCGTCTGTATTCAACTATGCTTTCAGTGCGTCCTATGGACACCCGTGCACTCTCCGAATAATGTAACTGCCTACGGTTACCACCCACTTTGAACGGTCACCGTGACTCCCTAATGAAAAACATCATAGTTTATATCGGTGGTTTAAGTGAAAAATCAACATCAGTTTACTGGTTCTTCCATTAGGATATGTTTGCAAACTACAGCACTCGGACCTGAGTCTTCTAGCCACTCTACTTTCTCTTCCAGCTTTTCTATGAGATAACTACTGTCTCAATGCAGTAATGCTTTCCTAAGCTCTAGTACAAAGTGTTTTTCTGTGGAACTTGCTCAATCGTAGCGAATTTCGTGTGAAATATGTCGTCATTTGCTTGAATTTAGCCTGTAGCCAAACTTATTCAAAATGTAGTGGTACCCATTGATCCCATTTCATTGTTTATAATACACCATACGAGCATCTAAGAAATTTCATCGATCTCAACTACATTTAGTTTATTCTACAAAATCGCTTATTCTGCTGATCCACGGTCTACCATTTTTTCACACCTTTTACACAAGCACTCTAAAAACAGTTGGTCGAATCACCAATCTCTAAAGAACAATATTTATCAGTGATCATAAATACGATCGGTCGACGTGATATGATAAACTTGCATTATTGGAAACGTATTCATACTAAGTTCAATTGAACAAGCAAAGCGTCGAAGTTATGCCGGGCTTCGGTGCGCTCTTTCTAACGGACTAGCTTCATGTCTATGTTCATGGTTTTGCCAAGTTACAATCCACAGTCAGCTGGTTCACAGAGGGTTTCGTGCTTCTATTGAACAAAATTTCACAGCTGTACAGGTGCTTTGAGACACGTTATTGTCTAACTTGAGGCGACATAAACCACCAATTAAAGAGAAGTGCACAGAACAACTCCGTTCTTTCGTTTCCCAGCTGAGATTAAATTTGACCTATGCTTGCAATCTATCTAGTGTATGGCGGGGTGACGGTGTTAGTAGGTGTATAGTTTGTCCTGTAAATGGAATGACGAGAAATTCATTCAATCCGATTCGGAGTTTAGGTTTGAAGAGTCAGCGAAATAATTGTTAATGCGTTAGTAACAACACGTTAACGGTACATCGATTGCTTTAGTCTGTACATGTCCTTATCCACATAGTTTTGTTCCATCAACCACCTGAGACGTCTTGATTGATTGGTCACTGGTAATAAATGACTGAAGTCGTAAGCCGTAAAAACGTATACTTTGGAGGGTGACCTTTGACTTACAGTTCTACTTCAGTTCTTCATTATTAAGAAGAACGGAAGAAACAATATATTAACATCATTCACCTCGGACATTTGACTAGATATAACTTACGGTGTGCACTGGAAATATGCGGATTAAGTAACCCTATGCAGTGAATACGGAGTTGGCAAACGAACGAGAAAATAAGTATTCACCGCAAGTTTCTAATAACCTGTATTCGATCGTACGCATTTCATTTGCACGAATGCTTTGATTCACCTGCTTTTGTCCGTCTGTGTGAGAGATATCAAGTACGTATTTCACTCCGGTATTAACACCTTCAATCCGTTTTTTCAGTTCCCCAGTTATTTACAAAATCCATACGGATATTTGCCAACTGAAAGAAACTCGGTTGTTAATAACATATTTTAGAAAATTAATTCCATGCAAGATTAACCACTGATAAACACATACAGGATGTGGAACAACGGTCAATTTCGGAACGAGAAGATACTGTTCAACCTAGTGAGACTTGATACGTTGTTTCAGTAACAACACAACTTTAATTTATTCTCTTGACAATAAATGTAAAACATGAACGGATGAAAATCACTCAAATGTTGCTTTGGAGTTTGCAGTTGGTCGTCTTCAACATGTGATTTGCGGTTACTTACACCTTGTGGAACGGACCCCTCTTTAAATTGTTTTGTTGTTAATGACTGGTGACCACAAGGCTTTCACATACATCGATCACACTAAGTCTGTTACTAATGAAGCAGGTGTTAGATCAAATCAAGCATACAAACTAGACTTGTCTAACTTTCATACGAGTAGCATGTTTTGAACTGATTGAGAGCTCATAGTTTAAAAGAAACATATAATCCACTGGCAATGGTATCCGCTAGCCATGTTCTACGTCGGTACATGAGCATTTTTACACCAAGAAAATCAGTCATTACTGTATGGTTAGGTTTGATACACCAGATGTAACTCAGTACAAACAAGCTGGAAGTCATTAGCAAGGGGTACATGGATGGAGATCATGATTATTCCTGCCTTAGAATTACGCTAAAGGCAATGAGAGGGAGACTTGAAGCAGATGTCAACTTGATTATTACTAATTCTTACGTCTTTCTGATCTACCGGGACTAAACACCCCAAAATAGCCATGTTACTCATTTTCACGCATTATTCCCGGATACATGCTTTAATTCAAATGTGGCCTACTATTGCTGACCATTTGTTGGTAGCCGGTTTGTTTTCTTTGATTAACCTCTGAACCGATAATGAAATGTCATCAATAAATACGAATTGCTTCATTCTTCCTTTTGTTGTCAAGAATAATGTACCCTCGGTGTGTGATATCTAGGTGGCATTCTTTCACACTGTATGCATTGATATTTGTGTCATCTCTGGATTTACACATATATTTATTTGCTTACAATTAACAAATATACATGCTTTTTAGCGCTAGCCACTGTCTTTCTACACCTGACGGATGCCCCACTATATTGAACTTTGTGTGGTGGTTTACGTTGGTCTTATAGTCAGATTTGTTACAAATCTG